>JAQZBX010045211.1:0-21127 GCA_029593785.1 Cabassous unicinctus
TGATTTACTTGTTTCCCATAAGCCTCTTGCAGCATTAAAGGTAGATTTTTTCCATAAATCTCATGAGATGTCTACCTGAAAGGAAAAGGGTGTTATTTGTTTTCTTTTATGGGTTGTTTTTTCCAATTTTATTTTTAATGTGCCAGAGAAAAAGAAACCATAGTCCCATTTTTAAGATAGGGGTAGAAGCAGACAATAGACAATGCTAGCTGGAGAACCCCATGCTGCTTTTCGGTAATTATCTTTAATCTTCCAAAAAGCCAATGTAATACCTGAGATATGGAGAGGAAAGAGCAGTTTTTTCAGTATACATCAGAGTAAACTAATTTCTCAAACTTGCCATATATAGTCTTGATTTTTGCCACATCTGTGGACCACTTGTACTTCTGGTTCCTTATTTTTTTTTAATGACTTAAAAAAAAACGTAGCTTCATCCTAATTAATATCTTAAATAATGGGTTTGGTGTGCTAGTTATATTTTTTTCTAAGCATATTAAAAATTTAAATGTTACATATCACCTAACGTTGTACCCCTGGAGTCATGTTCAGGGTAAACTTTGATAAATACTGGACTAGTTTGTATTCTAGACTCCAGCCTTCTATTGGGTGTCTTCTAAGGCTAACAGAGACCAATTATTCTTAAGCATGGAGATACTGCCATTTGTTGTTGCATTTGATGTTAACCTCTCACAAATCTACAAATTGAGGGTTTGGTGGGGTCGAGAAATTATCTACTTTATGACTTTATGAAAGACAGAGCAGCGTAATGGAAAACACATGGGCTTTTGAACCAGATCTAGGTACAAATCTCAGTGACATTAGACAAAGTTCCTCATTTGTAAAGGGGGGATAGCAACAGCGACTTTATAAATCGGAGCCAAGATTGAATGAGATAATAGATACCTAGTACCTGGTTGAGAGAAGGTGCCCCAATGACAACCAGCATGACTTTCAAAGCAAGCCCAGGGGGAACCGTCACCCACTGGAGCTGGGTCCTGGCAAATGGTAGGGTAGAGCCTCCTGTGCCAGCCAGGCCTTCTCAAGATTAAATGAAAAATCAACAGGGAAGCAGATGTGGCTCAAGTGAATGGGCTCCTGCCTACCATGTGGGAGGTCCTGGGTTCGGTTCCCGGTGCCTCCTGGAGAAGATGAACAAGAGAGCAAGCTGGCACAACAGGCAGGCATGGCAAGCTGACACAACAAGATGATGCAACAAAGAGGAAAGACAATGAGAGACACAACAAACCAAAAAGCTGAGGTGGCTCAAGGGATTGAGCTGCTCTTTCCCACATGGGAGGTCCCAGGTTCAGTTCCCGGTGCCTCCTAAAGAGAAAATGAGCAGACAGAGCACACAACAAATGGACACAGAGAGCAGGCAGTGAGTGCAAACAAGGGATGGGGAGATAAATAATTAAAATAAATCTTAAAAAAAAAATCAACAGCCTTTGAAAGAAACTTTAAGTAATGCATGGTCAAGCTCCTTAAGGTTTAAGATAAGAAAACAGAATACAACTATGAACCCTTGAGGAGGTACTTGGAAGGAATCCCACCTTTCAGAGCTTCCTTTGATTTTTGGAGAAGCAGCCAGAGGAGAGCTCTTGGAGATGTCTTGGGCTCTTGTATCTCACATTAGAACCAACAGATGATTTAGAGATTAGAAAATAAGGTGACAACTCAACAACAAAAAAGACAAACAACCTAATTAAAAAGTGGGCAAAGGACTTGAGTAGACATTTCTCTAAAGAAGATATACAAATGGCCAATAGGCACATGGAAAGATGTTCAACATCATCAACCATTAGGAAATGCAAATCAAAACCACAGTGAGATAGCAACTCACACCCACTAGAATGAACTTTGGCTTTTTTGGGTCTTTTGGTTTGTTTGTTTGTTTTTTTAAAGGAAAATAAGTGCTGGCAAGGATGCAGGAAAAAAAAAGAGAGCACTTGTACATTGTTGGTGGGAAGGTAAAATGGTGCAACCATTGTGGAAAGCAGTTTGGCAGTTCCTCAGAAAGTATAGACTTTCCATCTGACCTGGCATATCCCACTTCTAAGTGTATACTCAAAAGAATTGAAAGCAGGGACTCCAAGGTATTTGAATATCAGTGTTCATAGCAGCAGTACTCACAACAGCTGAAAGGAGGAAGCGACCCAAGTGTCTAATCAACAGATGAATGGATAAAAAAAGTGTTATATAAATGCAATGGAATATTATTCAGTCATAAAGAGGAATGAAGTTCTGATACATGCAACAACATAGGTGAACCTTGAAGACACCATGTTGAGTGAGATAAGCCAGATGAAAAAGGACAGATAATATATAATTCTACTTATATGAAATACCTAAAATATACAACTTCATAGAGACAGAAAGCAGATTATAGGGTCCTGGGGGTGGGATGGGAATTGGGAAGTTAATACTTAATGGGTGCAGACTTTCTTTTTGGGTTGATGGAAAAGTTTTGGTCATAGTTGGTGGTGATGGTAGCACAACATTGTGAATGTAATTAACACCGCTGAATTGTATACTTGAAAGTAGTCAAGATGGGAAATGTTATGTTGTATATATGCTACCACAATAAATATGAAATATTGGACAACCCTCCTGAAAACAGGGGAAAATGAGGTCTATTGTAAAGGCCTTTTTTGACTGTGAAAAGGCAGCATCGGTATTAGGGCGCAGGCGTGAATCCCGCCTCCATCATGTGCCAGCACTAGGAGCAAGTGTGCAAAGGCCGGGAGTGTGGCTGGAATGTCCAGGGCAGCTGACGTGGCTGGAGTGGTCTGAGCACGCAGTGGTGGAGAGGGGCTTGCAGCACCTTATGTGGTTCATTCACAAAGACCACAGGGAATGGTTTCCCCAGAGCCGGTGAAGCTGAGTCAGGGCTGGGAGGAGGTAGAGCAGGGCCTGGAAAGCCATTGTAAAGACTTTGGCTATTACTCTGAGATGGGGAAGACATTTGAGGGTCTTTGAACGCACAAGAGACATGATCTGACTTTATTTTGTCCAATTTGTCACAGAGCCAGTGTCTATTTCTCCAGGTCTAAATAGAAAGTGTATGGTTTTAATACTGTAACTGCAATGATAACTCTCCAACTTCTTGTTTCTAGAAGAAATAGGAGATCTCATATTACAGATGATCTAGTTCCAAGTAATAGGATCATGGGGCTGCCACAGTGTGCCTGCAGCCGTGGCCTCTGGAAAGAAGCAGCCTGTGGCCTCAGGGATATACGGACCTGACCAGAACTCGCACCATGGCTCTGCCCTTTGCTGAACACGTGATCTCGGACAAATGCCCTGACCTCTAGGGATCAACTTCTTCAAGTGTACAAAGGATAACTCTCTCTCCCCAAGGCTACTGAAAAGGATTAAATCAAAACACGACTGATAAGTTCATCCTCTGAGCTGTTAGGGTTAGCAGGACTCTTGTGTTACTAAGCTGGGGGTTTCTTCTTTCCTTGTCTTCTCAGCAATGATATAAAATGACCATTCTAGACTCAGGAACACATAAGTGGAAGTGTGGTAGGCAGTTGAAGCCTCCCTTAACTTCTCTAAGTTTAAGTGCTCTTCTGAGCTAGGGGCACAGGGAAAGCAAAGAACACTCAGGAAAACCAGGAGGGACATCAGGCATCCCTCTCACCAGCCTCCACGATTTTCCCCCTCCCTGCCATTGGCCCATCTGCTTCAATGCCCACCATGTGGCATGGGATCTAGCCCTCCTAGGGCCCTGATATGGACATGGTAGGGGTCAGGGGGAGGGGAGGGGAGGACTGGACATCAGCTGAGCTCCTGCAGCTCTCCAAGTCAGCCCTGCTTAGAAAGTGCACTCAGTTGTGATGCTTAGAAAACAACTCTGCTCCCTGCAGAGACTTGGAAAGTGCACACCCTGTCTACTGCTGTACATTTTTGCAGCTGAAGAAGAAACTGCTGGAAATAGGAGTTTCCCTGATGTCATCGGGATGAAGCCAACTGTGTTCTCCCTGAGACTTCAGGGAGTTGGCTCAGGAAGGGCTGGGTGGGAAATGATGCAAATGTGTACAAAGGCCCTTGGCTCTTGATGAAGCCTCTAGGCGTCTACCAGATGACCTGGGAGGCCAGGTGGGCCCCCTGGGTTCCCAGTTGGCTGAACTTTCACCTGCCCTTAAGGGCAATGGAAGTTCCAGTCCGAGGAGTATGGGTATGGAGAGCAGATATTTGGATAAAGGGATGAGCAGGCAGAGTCGGTGCCCACCCAGGTAGAGCCATGTGAGGACCTCTGGAATCTTCCTGTCTCCTCCCATCCTGCCCTTCTCCATCCAAAAAGAAGACAAACTTTCTCCTATTGACTCATCTGAGTGCTTCCGATTCCATTTATTCGGTTCCTCTGAGTTATGGTAACATACCCAGGGGAATCCTTTAAAGATGCCTGGAAGACTGGAAGGAACCGGGGCTTTTTGTTGAAATAGCTGATTTCTGGTCAGGGCAGGAAATGTCCAAGATGAGCCTGAGACATGAGGTTGAGCCAGGAAGGGGGAAGCTATCAACACGTGGCCCTGGAGCAAACTGGAGAGTCTCACTGGCCTGAGATGGGAAACTTTTAACATCAAAAAGATTCAATATCTCTTGGAAGATACCAAATACAGAAATCCATGAGTTCAAAATGATAAAAATAGTATGAGAGATTGGGTGCTAACTGATTTTTCTAAAAATTGATAGAAAAATAAGCATTTATCCCAGCTTTCCTATTTGAACTATATTTCAGAGTAATCAAATAGCTGATGAGGTAAAATTCATCTTTATGTAAGAATTCCCCCTATGAAATGCAGAAGGAATAATAGAATTAGAAAATGACAAGTGTGCAACCCCTTGTAAAATAACAGATTTGGAAAAGATCATCAATGGAGGCTAAAACTATTTGGTGAAAGTTGACGGGGAACTTTAAAATAGGAAATATACGGCAACACCGTTGCAGTATTCTTGACACACACACAAGTTAAATTGAATTAAATCAAGCCTCTAGATCTGCTCCATCCAATTTGATATCCCCATGTGACCCTGGGATGCTGAAATGTGGCTAGTCCTAATTGAGATGAGCTTTATGTGTACAATACACAACAGATTTTGAAGACTTAGTATTAAAAAAGAATATAAAATAGGTCACTTATTTTTTATATTGATTGCATGTTGTTATGAGAGTATTTTGGATATTTGGGGTTAAATAAATTTTTTAAAATAGGGAAGTGGATGTGGCTCAAGAGATTGAGCTCCCACTTACCAAGTGGGAGGTCCCGGGTTCAGTTCCCGGTGCCTCCTGGAGAAGACGAGCAAGACAGCGAGCTGGCACAGTGAGCTAATGCAACAAGATGATGCAACAAGGAGACAAAGAGGAAACACGAAAGACACAACAAAGCAGGGAGAGGAGGTGGCTCAAGTGATTGAGCACCTCTCTCCCATGTGGGAGGTCCCAGGTTTGGTTACTGGTGCTTCCTAAAGACAAGACAAGTACACACAGAGAATACATAGCAAATGGACATAAAGAGCAAACAGCAACAGTAAAACAAGGGGAGGGAGGTAGTAAATAAATTAAATTTTAAAAAATAAGTGCTATTATAAAATAAAATAAAATAATTCCACCTGTTTCTCTTAAACTTTTAAAAAATATGGCTCCTAGGACATTTAAAATTACATATGCAGCTTGCATTATATTTCAATTGGACATAGTTGTATGTAATAGTTTACAGAAAATACTGATGATGGAGGGTCTAATTAAACAACACCAAGATGAAACAACCAAATCCAGAAAGTGGGGACATTCTACTTAACAAATGACTCAGTTTCTTCAACAACAACAACAACAAAAATGTATTAGAACAAATATGGAGGAGGGATAGCTTTAGATTAAAAACGATAAAATGACCAAATGCAGTGTGTGAATTTTGTTTGATCCCTGAACAAACAATTGTAAAAAGACGTTTTTGAGACAACCTGGGAAATTTGAACATTGAGTCTGGGTATTTGATAATATTAAGGGATTATTGTTTATTTTGTTCAGTACAATAATGGCGTTATGGCTGTTTTTAAAATGTGTTAAGTTGTCAGGGATGTACACCCAACTATTTACGGGTGAAATCATATGTCACCTGAAATTTGCTTTAAAATGCTCCAGAATGAAAAAGCATAGCGGATAGATGATATAAGATTGAAAAATGTTGACTATTTTTGAAACTAGGTGATAAGTATATGGGAGTTCATTGTATATTCTCTTTATTTTTTATATTGAAAAGTTCGCTAAGAATTACTTTGTTTTGTTTTTTTTCCTCTAATAATTTTTAACGTCTTAGATGCAATTTTTATTTTGAATGCCTGGGAAAGATAATACATGAATTGGCATATCAGGTGAAAGTACATGAAAATTTAGAAAGCAGAATCCTGAGGGAATGAGAAAGAAGTTTGGAAAGACTCAACAATGACCTTGACGGTATCATCTTTTACCTAAGTTTCCCGTGAGGAATGCAGGCTGACCAGGGCCAACCCACAGGCACTGGATTCCTAAGAAGGGAGGAGGGCTTGGCTGGGCCTATGACTATCCGAAGATGGTCTTAGATGAGCCAGAATGTCTGCATACGGAAGGCCAGCTCAGCACCAGACAGACCTCACAGGTGGGCACCACGTCCTAAGGCCTGGACCACTACTGGTACATCTGCAGGCAACTAGGCTCTAAGTTCATGAGCAAGGAAGAATAATTGCAATTCCAGTTAATTAATTTGCAATGAGCTGTAACCATCAAGGATCAGATATCCATGGCTACCAAACAGTACATGTGGCAAACCAACTATCAGTGAGAGGAGAATAGTTTAGAAGATGGTAGTGGCTTGTACCATCAGGCTATGATAATTCCCCATTCATCTGACCCCACCAGAGGGAAAACTGCCCTACGGACTGCACATCAAATTTCTTTTTGCCATTGTATTTTAGCTTCCTAGGGCTGCCATAACAAAATGCCACAAACTAGATGGCTTAAAACAACAGAAATGTATTGTCTCACAGTTCTGAGCCCCTGAGGGAGAATCTGTTCCATGCCTCCCTCTTAGTTTCTGTTGGTTGCTGACAATCCTTGGTGATTCTTGGCATGTAGATGCATCATTACAGTCTGTCTCTGTCTTCACCTGATGTTCTCCCTGTGTGTCTGCATATCTCTGTGTCCAAATTTCCCACTTCTAAGGACACCAGCCATATTGGATTTAGGGACCACTCTAATCCAGTTTGACCTCATCTTAACTTGATTACAACTGCGAAGACCCTATTTCCAAATAGGGTCACAAACACAGGTTCCTGGTGGACTTGAATTTGGGGGGTGGGGATGGAGGCACTATTCAGCCCAGAATAGGTACCAAAAGAACAGAGTAAAAAACATACCTGAGAGTGTCCCTGATTTCACCTTTTCTAGGAGTCCCTGATTGTCTAGTCCTCTTTCTCTCTCCATACCTTTAATCAGATTATGGTTGAGCAATTCCATCGCTGTAAAATAACTCCTCATTTCTATTTTATTTTGTAAGTGGGCATTCAGAGGGCAAACCTATTTCCCCATTTACAAGTTCTGATGAGACCACTCATTTTGTTGCCAGTTGCCCTTCAGGGTCTAGACAAGAGAGATATTGAAAATGAACTTAACCCGGTTTGTGATTTCATGTGTCATAGCAGTAAAGAATAGAGGTTTCCCGAGGAAACTACATGTAAACCCTAGCTCAGCTGTTGAAAAATTGTGTGACCTTGGGCAAATAAATTCTCTAAGCCTCAGTTTCTTAATAATGCACACCCTTGATGTTATTGTGAAAACTGATTACAGAGAGCATCTGGTACAATGCCTGGCACCTAGTGGGTACTTGCTAAATGAGAGCCATAGTTGCTGCTGTTTTATTGTTCTGTGGTTTGGAGATGGTCCTGGTGAAGTGAGTTGCTCACAGATGCTAAACTAATTGCCAAAACGAGGATCTGCTTCCTCACTCCAAACGAAATATAGGGCATTTCTCGATAGAATTAGAAGCAGTACCAGTCTGTGAATTACAAGCTGACCCCATAAACAAGGTATATCTGACAAACCCACACTGCTTGCAACTCCAGAGCCCTGCAGTGGTGGGGAAATGGAAATGGCTAATCTGGTCCGTGCACCATTCATCTAGACATAGTCTATATTACACATGGTTCACCCTCTTCTTTTTCCCTAGCAACTTGTGTCCTTATCTGTCCCTAGACCCCTATCCTTGAGCTGTGCCCTTCAGCAGCAGTGTCCTTGGAAAAGATGGTGTTAATGACTGATAATGCTTAGTGGGTTACCCTCAAAGGGACATTTGTTTTTGAGCTCATAAAGGCTTAATTTACCTCAAAATAACACACCTGTTATGATTCCTGCCTGAATCCCCAAGTTCCTGCCACCTAGGAGATGTTCAATAAATTCTTGTTAATTAATGGAGGGAATTTCAGGTACTGGAGTGAACTGCAAAGGGACCTACTTGAGGGGCCTTTCCTGGGACCATTCCAAACAGCCCAGGGAGGGTGGTTTCCTATTCCACTTACTCAGAAAGTAACTGGGGAGCGGGAGTAGCTCAAATGGCTGAACGCCTGCTTCCCATGGATGAGGTCCTGGATTCAATTCTGGCCGGTACCTAAACAAAAACAAAAACAAAAACAAAAACCCTAAGGAAGGGTGAGAGACCAGTATTTCTTTAAAAGTTGAGGCTGATTCTTCAGGTTCTTTCTCACTTCATTGTGCTTTAGATCCATTAAAGCTTTGCTTTGGTGGGATGGGTTCCCAGGGGGAGTGATAGAAAGCTCACCATTTAAGTCATTTAAGCTTTGGCTGCCCGGCCCTTAAAAAAAAAAAATGCCCTTGGGACCGATTCCGAAGTGCCTGCCTGCCGGATAAGTTAAATGGCTTAATAGATCCTGGCAGCTTCTGAAAGAACTAATGGCTCAGCGTTAATTGGGTACATAGAGTGAAGATGAATCTCTGGAAAGGTATTTCAGATTTGCTCGTTCAGCTATCACTGGCTTCAGAGCTTCGCAGCAGTTGACCCTCAAATTAATGCTGATTATTAAAGAAAATGGAATGTTTGATTTTTGCCTCGCGGTCATACTCATGATGCACTCGTTTGTCTCCTCAACACGCACGAGTACCTACTACGTGCCACGCATTGTGCTCCGGGCTATTGACAGATGAAGTTATGGTCCCTGGCCCACGACCCTCTATTCTGGAAGGTAGAGGACAAGAATTAGGAAACGAGACAAGCGCCGTGTTAGAGGTAGACCCGAGGAAGGCGCACAGGACGGAGATCTGCCTGGGGTGGTGGGTGGCAGGGGAGGCTTCACGGGTGGGGGCTTTTCAGGGAGGGCGCCAGGCCTCCGAGGCGGGCAGGAAAGGTCGCCCCAAGCAGAGGGAGCAGCGTGTTCATAGATCGTGACTCGTTCAGGATGTTGTACCTGGAGCCCAGCGCCGGAGGGGGGCATGTTGGAAAGGTAGGCAGGAGCCACCTCGCGGAGGGCCGGTGCGCACCACGAAGGAGGCTTGCTTGCCCTCTTGTGACGGTGAGTCACCGGAGAATGTGAAGCAAACGTGCCATGTGCAGCTCTGTGTGGTGGAAAAGACATCCTGGAGAGTGTGGGAAAACGGATGAGAGAGGGGATGGGGTGAGAGACAAAGCTAGGGCAGAGTTGTAAGGCAGAGACAACATGGCCCCAGGGTCCAAAGCAGAGCTTAAATTCTTGCTGCTCTATTTAGTAGCAGTGGGATACTGGGCTGGTCACTTAACATCTCTTAGCTCACTTCCCTTGCTCATGGTGAGGAACAAATGATAAAATGTCTAAAACAGAGTGCTTTGGTTGTGAATGACAAAAAGCCATCTTGAACTACCTTAGGCAAAAAAAAAGTTATAGAAAATCTCCTGTTGCTGGGGGAAAGCAGGGATGTGGTGGTCCTCAGAGCAGCAGGAGGAGGGGCTGCTGGAGGCGCTCTCTCCATAGCTCTCATTTCTGATCCTATCTGAACACTGGTGCCATTCCTTTAGATTGTCTTCTTCCACATGGCAACTGGCCATGCCCACATCTCAGATCTCACAGCTTCACCACTGGAAGAGTCCCTATCTCTTCTTTCAGCTTCAGTTTGAAAAAAATCTTTGAAAGAACTTTGAGGGACTTGAGGCTGGGTGCTCTTACACTGACTAATCAATTACTGCTGGAGAGTAAGATACTGTGATTGGCTCAACTTGGGTGTGGTGGCCCCCTCTTCAGCCAGGGAAGCAAGACCTGGAAAAAAGATAGTAGCTCCCATTTAAAACACAGCATTTAGTGTGGGAAAGTGCATTTCCTAAAAGTATGGATTCAAGAAGGTACAATTCCCAGAAAAAGAGGAGAGATACTGGGCAGAAAAAACAATAGCTTTGCATTACAAAATACTTTGTAGATGTAAAGCATCATACAAATATAAGATGGAGTTCACTCTTTGAGAGTGATGCTTAAAATTTTCTCTAGTTTCAGTGCATAGAATAGCTATTGATACATAGTAGAGACTTCATAAAAATGGTATTGAGATAGTAGATAGCATAAATGAGCCAACTTTATGCAGGGGTGTCAAACTTCATGGAGAAATTAATCTCTAAAATCCACACATAACGTGGAAATCACATGTAATCAATGTAACCCTTGAAACCTCCCAGGGAGGCGCCATGTTGAAAAACCACATACCATCCCTCAGTAAGTTTGACAGAACCATTTTTCCTCCAACTTGGAACAGATCACTGTTTCCTTTGGTCGAATACCAGATGAAGCAGTTGGCTTTTATTTAAGGGCAATGCTTTATGAAGAAAAAAAAAAAAGCAGTAACATCGGAATCCCATTCAGCATGATGAAACGCTCAGGAGGGAACAACAGATTCACTTCTCTCACCTCAGGTTCTCTCTGGATTTGAGGTCATTGAGTGGAATGGCAGGTGGAATTAAGTGCCTTGCTGAAATTGTTTTTCTCTTACATTGCCGAAGAAATGTAATAAAAATTGTGTAAATTAAATGGGTATTTAGAGTTACAGTCTGTTCTTTATTTGTATGTGGTTCGACATTCACCTAGTAGAGTGTGTTTTCACTGAGTTAGAAAAGCTGTCTGCCTTGCTCACTACAGATTCTCTAATCCTTATAATGGTGCCTGCACAAAGTAGGCCCTCAATAACTATGTGTCTAAGGGATGATTTCCTTGCACAAGGCACTGTGTTTAGTACTGATAAGCTGTTTCCTGCAGCCTGGGGCCACCTTAGTCCAAGGGCTTACTTTAGAAATTAGCTGGTGCCTTGGACCAGCTTCCCTGGGACCTGCTTGTTCAAGGATGTGCCTAGGGGAGGGAGGAATTCTCAGCTGGAGCTGGCTGACAATTAGTAATACCAAAGCCCAGCTCAGGTTTCTCTGACCTGAGCTTGAAGAAACCTGACATTGTAATGACTGGTCTTGACAATCAGGTCTTGATATGGTGACACCCTAGGAGAGGGGACCTTACATTCCTTCCCCCTCCTCAGCGGTCCACCCCTTCCTTGTGGAGTAGGACCTTGGGTTCCATTGACTGCTCATTTGAGTATGTGACTCCTGACTCCAGAGCGGAGCTGCGGAAGACTGTCCTCACCTCGGTCCTCACAAACCTGTGCATCTGAGGAGCACAACTCTCCCTCTTCTGTTCTCACAGGAAAGAGGGGGAAGGCACCACCCCTGTTGAATCTGCTCTGGTCTGGGGAGAGTTTCTCTGCTGTTGGCTTTAGACTCACCTACCGGTGGGGGCCAGGTAACTGTGACCTCAGGCCAGCCCCAGGGTGGTCTAGCACCAGCTGGGTGCTGCAGGAAGGCACCCTCTCCCTGTATCATCCCATGGCCAGGACCTTTGCAGCCCACATGGAATACAAAATTTATTTAATTTTACTGCAGAAACATTAGGAAATATGCATAAATAACCACAGTATACTTGGAGATATTCTTCCAGACTTTTTTCTATTCTCTGTATTTATAAATATACATACAAATTCAAAAATAGCATCATATTATCATTTCATAACCCACTTTCCTCCCACTTTTACTATGTCACAAACAACTTTCAATTTCCTGAAATAGAGATTCACCACATTATTTTTTATGGTTACCTAATATTCCATCATATGGCTGTAGCATAATTTTTTTTAAAAGCTCCCTTTCATTGGACATTAGTTCGTTTGCCACTTTTTTGGTATTATTTCAGACAATGCTGTAATGAAACATTCTTGTACATTCAACTGCACACACTTTAAAAAAATTATTTCCTTAATAGAGTTTTCTAGAAGTAAGATTATAGAGTTAAAGAAAATGCACATTTTAATGTTGGATCAATATATATCCTGACATGATGGGTGAGAGGGCTAGTTTCTTTTCAACCAGGCACACACTTTCTTTTTCTCTTTACCACTCTGATATCTTGCTTCTTGTTCTAATTCTCATTTTTGACTTCTAGTGAGTTTGGCCATTTTTTTTTTCCATATATTTAATGTCTCTTTGAATGTCTTCTTTGGATGATGTTTGTGGAGGATTTTTAAAACGTGAAACAAAATGATTCTAATTTACAAGGTCAGACAATTGAAGCAGGTTAGGCTTTATCAGCTTCCATTTTTCTCTTGCCTAACTTTTCGCTCTTTCTGTATCTGACCTCTGTCACACACACACACACACACGCGCGCGCATACACACACACCCCTCCTTTGCACCCACACAGCCTAGTTCCTGGGCCTGTCCCTGTTGCCCACAGCCAGGAGGACCCACCTCACCCCAACCCCATCGTCCCAGGCAGTTCTTAGGACAGGATTTGGTCCACAAGTCAATCTTCTCAACATTGGCCCAGAACCACAACTTTTGAGCCCAGAGAGGCTGAGTACTGAGGGGTTAAAGAAGAGTACATCACAATTGCTGTTCATAGGAGCTGAGTGAGGCTCGAGGGGAGATCCTGAAAGGCCACAGTCCACTAATTCAAGGCAGACTCTGAGATGTGCTCTAGTAGAAACAGGGGTTTGGAGGAGGGCATATTAATTTCAACTCTTGAATCTCAGACAATTTCTTAAGGAAATTGAAATTGGAGGGGGAAAGGTATTGCGTGGAGAATGAGCACTGTAATATTAAAGGCAACTGTTTAGTAAATGACTGCCATGTGCCGGGTTTATATATGTTAGTGCTAAGTTTTCCAACAGCTGCACACTGTCAGTATTACTATCATTATTTCACTATTTCACAGCTGAGGAAAGGAAGGCTGCAAGTTCCTGCCAGAGTGGGGATTTGAACCTGGGTCTGTCAAAATAGAAAGCACTTGCTTTGTGCTCTTCTAATTTATGCCTGAACACAATAATTACATGGGCTAGAGAGTGTGCAGCCCGCAGGATTCTCAGGGGGACAGATTGTGTACAGGACTGATTGTGTGCAAAGAGCTGAGAATACCTGGCCCTTGGCCCGATGAGCATCTTTTGTCCAGACTGCCCTGTCCTTCCCTGACATCCTTGGGTTTCCTCTATGTCCCCTGTACCTTCTTTTCCCATGAACTCATTCATCATATCCGAATTGCCTACACACCTGTTTCTGCCCTCTGGCCGTAAGCTCCTGGCAGGCAGGGCCACGGCGGCTCACGGCGGCAGTCCTGGGTTGTGAGCGAGCCAATGAAGAATAAGTGGGGCACCAGGCGTAGAGCAGAGGGACTGGATGATGCGAGGCAGCCAGGCAGGGAGGAAGGCTCTCAGGATTTAGCCTGAACTGGGAAGGGAAGCAAAAGGAGAAGCGGGGTGGTTGGATGGTCCTTACCCACCAACCCTGGGCAGAAGTTGTGTGGAGGTGGGGACGAGAGTCTCTGTGCAAGACGCCTGCGGTTCCTGATCTAACGCCTCAGGGATCTGTGATAAAGGAACGTGGCCTTGTGGACGACACTTCAGCTCAGCAATGAGTCTGGTTGGGTCTTAATTCCAGCTCTGCCACTCTGCCCCCTAGGACCTCTGGCAACTTAATTAACTGTCTGTGTCTCCGTCTTCCTCACTGGTAAAATGGGGCTATTGATCCTCCTAAACTCTCAGGTTGGCAGGACTAAGCTGAGGCCATACGAGCACAAAGCTCCCATCATTATCCTCATTTTCCTCTGGGCATGTCCTAGTTCCTCAATGTTCTATTAAGATGCAGGATGTAAACAAAGCTTGAACTAGTGCAGCCTGAGGCGGAGCTGGCTTTTTAAAAGAGATCTGTAGCTGGGTTTTTGTTTGTTTGTTTGTCTAAGGTCTTGGGTTCTGGGGTCACGAGGATCTGGGTCTAATCCCAGCTCCGCACTTACTAGCTGTGGAATCGTGAATGTGTTACTTAACCACTCTGAGCTTCTTCTGTAAAACCGGCATAAGTAATAGAACCTGCCTCATAAAGTTGTTTGTCAGTGTTAATTGAGATGCTATGTGGCTTCTCAACAGACACAATAAATTTCAAAATCGTCATATGGCCAGCAAGTCCCTATATGCTCTGAGCTCTGACTTCTGCAAAAGACACCAATAACCTGTTGGCCACACCCTCCCCCACTCCCCCACTGTGTTCACCCTGCTGTCCCCCTGGCCACTCCTTGTCCCCCTGCCCTATTTTCTGGCTTAGCCATTACATCTACCCTATGTTATATTCACTTTTATTTGAGTATTGTCTCTCCCTCCTGGAATATCAGCTTCAGGAGCTCAGGAAGCTGGTCTGTCTCAGCACTGGATGTAACTTAGTGCTTAGAAAAGCCAACTGGCACATAGTAGACACTCAATAAAGCTTTGGGGAATGACTGTGTGAATAAACATCTCAGCACCTGACTGCCACTTTAGGGTGCCACGTAGTTACCACCCATAAAATGCCAGTTCTTGTGACTATTAACATTGTCTTTCTTACTATAGAAAAGCAGAGTTATTTGGCTTATTGACGACTCGAGTAGACTGCATGGGTTCAAACCCCAGCTCTGCCCTCTTCGACCAGAAGGTCTCTGGACCTTGCCTCTCATCTCTCTCTCGTGGTGTTGAGAGGCACACTCAGCAAAAGGGCTCAGGTTTCCAGAAGAACAGATGCTAAGTTACATCTCTCCCCTCTTCTACTCTTTATTTTCAAACAAGAGGCAGGGTTTGCTTTGATTGCTTTGCTGGACACAGGGAAATGTATTTGGAGAATGGGGCTCTTCCCCATAGTTGGGCACCAGGGCTGGGCACCCCGGGTTCTGTCTTACCTCCAGGCGTGGTACAGGAACTGGAGACCGCCCCCCGCCCCCGTTACACAGGGATGGTGGTACCTGACTCAGAGTGAGGCAATGAGATAGGGGAGTAGTGAGGAGTGCAGACTCTGAAGCCAAATTAGTGGTGTTTTTGAAATCCTGGCTCTTGCCCCATCTAACTTTGTGACCTTGGGAAAATGAGTTAATGTCCCTGTGCCTCGGTTTGTTGTCTGTCTCTGGGTTTAATAATAGTAGCTGCCTCACAGGGCTGTTGTGAAGATTAGGTGAGTGAATATATGAAAGCCAGCACTCAGTAAGGGCCTGCTATTATTATCCGGGGCATTTGGTGTTTCAGCTTCAGCTGGACACAGGCTATCGAGCTTGTGTTTGTTCTGCTTGCTCACCAGCCTCCTCCGAGTTCTTTATGGACCACCTTCCGTTTGAACTACATAAGAACTCTCATGTGTTATTGTCTGTATCAGCCTTCAAAGCAAAAGGAGTGTGATCTCATTTAATAGCTCATCTTGCATCCAAGCAAGACTTTGATGAAACCCTTTAAAAGCCGTACATCTCTGATCATCAGACATGGAGCCAGGAACACAGAATGAGAGAAGTAGAATTTGAAAGACCAGTTTAATCCCCCAGACCCCAGCTACCGGTATGCTGTGGGCAGAGGGGAAAACTTGCTTCTCCTGCCTTGAGCCTCCCTGCCCCTTCTCTGAATCCAGCCCTCAGGCCCACAGTGGATTCTCAGTCACTTCAGCACGTGGCTTGACCAACCTAACCCAAACATTCCAGAAAAGCCTTCTAAGAAATCCACCTTGAAACTTTCCTAAAAATGGCTTCCTCTGTCCCATCTGCAATTCCTTCAGTTTCTTCAGGCTTCAGGCCTTTCAAATCTTAGGCAGCAAAGTTCTTTCTTTGGGGAAGAACTTTTACTTGAGCTATGCCTTTTATAGCTGTTTTCTAGCTACAGTGAGCAAAAACTTTTTCAAATGGTGGAAAGCCTTCTTGCCAGGGAGTAGAAGCTGGATGCCGACTGGTCTCTGAGCAGTGCAGGGAGAACCATCCATGGCAGAGTGTCACCAGTCTTAAAGTCCTAGGCCAGTTCTGGCCTTAAAGCTGCCTCCAGGCCTTGGAAGGAAAGTTCATGGTCAGGTGGGAAATGCTGTGAAGGTTAACCATAGACAGATCCTTTTCACCCTGCTGCAGGAACTCCAGGCAGGCCATAAGCCAGCTGTTCCCATCCAAATCCTGGCTCTGTGTGCTAAAGTCAACAGACACGTATGGAAATCTATTCTGGAAGAACCAGAGCCCATGGCTGGAAGATTCCTGTACTTCCAGAACAGGCCCAAGACATGCACGGAGCTCTCTATTTATCCTCTCTGAGGAGGTTTTGAAAAGCAGCGCCTACTCATCTCTAGTGTGGTAAACCATGGGTGCATTTTGCTGTGAGGTAGAAACCCAAGTTTTCCACAGCTTCAGATTTAAGTTCCTCTACTAAGCTTTACCTCTACCTCATTGTTTTAGACTAGTGGGTTGTTCGGCCCTATGAGTCGCTGCTCTCCTCTTATTGCCTATCAAGAATGATCAATGACAGATCCTGCAGGCTGATGTGGGGCAAATCAAGGCCATTGCCCAGGGTGGGGGCTTCAGGGAGGCCTCTGGCTAAGGTAAAGTGCAAATGCCTCAGAGAAGGGAAAGGGAGGGATAGTGGCCCAGCTCCTATACACAGTGCCCTCACAGCTCTGACATGGATGCGTTCAACCTGCACATCTGTGCCCATCTCCTTTGGGGTACAGTGTTCTCTTCCTTCCTTTTCTTTTTTACCAAAATCTATTCATAGGGGTATGCTGTGTGGAAAAATTGTATGCTGCTAATGGACCTCAGAAGGACCCTTTGCACAGACTGGAAAGAGGGACACACGAATGTATCTGTGAGTGTGTGAATGGGGACCCATGCATGGAGTCCAAATGAAGCAATGGTCTATATCCATATATCTACATATCTATCGATCGATCATTTGATTGATTATCTACCATCATCATCATCATCTACCTACCTGTCTATCATGTATCAGCTGTGATGGGGCTCCTCTGTTGGATAGACTAAGGGTTGGGAATGGAGGGGCTACTCCTCAATGTTCCTCAGCTATGCTTGCCATGCTCCTGACTCAGGGCATTGGCACTGGCTGTCTGCTTGGAACACTCTCCCCCTAGATTTTTCTATGGCTCACCCTCTGACCTCCTAAAGTCTTTGCTCAAAAGTCACCTTCTCATACCCCACCTCCCTGAAACTGTTTTATTTTCTTCCAAGTTATATAACGTCTTCTATATTTTTACGTATTTCTTTGTTTATTGACTGTCTCACCCCACTACAACGAAAGCACCATACACATCTATCTTGTCACCAAAGTATCCCTGGGCCCAGGACAGTACCTAATTCACAGTAAGCTTTCATTAAATACTTGCTGAATGAAGAAATGAGTAAATGAATGACCTGTAAGCTGCCTTCTAGCTCAAAGAGGCTGGGATTTTGAATGGTGAGTAGAGAGAAGACTGGGTGAAAATCAGAGGGCCTGGGTTTGAGTCCCAGCTCTGTCACTCATCAGCTAGTTTGCCTGAAGAAAGTTAGCTGAAAGTGTGGGAGTCTCAGTTTCATCATCTGTGAAATGGAGCTCATAGTTGACAATATTTACTTTGTGTTTGCTTTGTGTTCCAGCCACTTACCAAGCACATTGCTACCTTAACCAAGTGATAAAAGTCAGCATCACTTAGAGGGGGACAAACTGATAAGACGTGCTTCCTGATATGACGCAATATTCAGTACACAGCAGATCTATGAAGTATTCTTGCCAAAAATACGTAATCTGAACCTAAACAAGCCTTTTGACCTAACTTCCAGTTTACAAGAGAACTAGAGATAGAGAAACAGGTTAAAACAATGCCATGAAGAAAAAAATAGGCAAATTCAGAATCTGGAACATACTTCAAGAAAACTGGCCCAGCCATTGCAAATGCATTAGTTTCAAGAAAATAATTATAAAGGTGAAGGGTTGTTCTGGGTTAAAATATTATAAAGAGACATGCAATTCATGATTCTTGGTTAGATTGTAATTAAAAAAAATAATTTGGACATACATTTGGGGACACTTGAATATGGACTGGGTCCTGGGAAATCACTGTTAACATTGTCAGGTGTGATATGCTATTATGGTTACATAAGAGAACATCCTTATTTTAGGAGATTTATACTGAAGTGTTTTTGGTTTAAAATGTCTTGATATCTGTGAATTACTTTGAAATGGTTGTGTAGATAGATAAATGATAGATAGATAGATAGATAGATAGATGATAGGTGGATGATAGATCTAGCTAGACAGAGGTAAAGAAAATGAATATGACTAAAAGTTAACAACTGTTGAAACCAGGTGATGGGTATATGGATGTTCATTGCACTGTATGTTTTTCAATTTACTGTCCGTTTGAAATTTTTCGTAATGACAAGTTGAAAAAGAAATTCCAGAGGGTTTATATGCTTATATGGTGATAGGGACTAGAAAGAAGGACATTTGGTCCTTGCTGGCATACACAGTACCCCTGGATGTCCTCCCTCCTCAAGGCCCTGGACAGCCCCTCTGTCACATCAGTAAGATGCTGTTGGTGTGAGTGGTTTTTTATTTTTATTATTTTTTGAGTGTTTTTTTAAAATATTGTACTTGAGGGGAGCTTTTGTGTGTAGAAGAGAGCATTTGTGGTTACTAAAAAATATATATTGGGTTCAATTTATTTAGATAATACATTGAAAAAAACCCTAATCTTCCTTAAGCTTTTAACTTCAGCTGACAACTCTTATTTTATTTATAAATATAGTAAAATTTAACAATCAATTTTAAAAGCACTTTTTATATCTTAGTTCATTAAATCCCCTTATATATCTTAAATGGATTTATAAATTTAATATATTTGAATTTTTTTTGAAAGATTTATTTTATTTATTTATTTATCCCCCCCTTTCTGCTTGTGCTCACTGTGTCCATTTGCTGTGTGTTTTTCTGTGTTTTCTTGTCTTCCTTTGTTGTGTCATCTTGCTGCGTCAGCTCACCATGCTGCACGGGCTGGCTTTCCTTCACTAGGAGGCCGGGGGAATCGAACCCAGGGCCTCCCATATGGTATATGGGAGCCCAACCAATTGAGCCACATCTGCTTCCCTATTTGATTTTCTTTATAAGTGCTTCAAATATATAATAAGCAAAACATTCCCTAGTACTTAAACAGTTTTAATAAATATCATAAACATAATTACAGTGCATCTTAAGTTCTCATAAACATTCCAATATTGTTTACAAACCTAGTAAAAATCACAAATCTAAACAATTACTGATTACACATTGAAATCATATTATTCTTTAATGCCAAATCTTCTTAAACATTAGGAACCCTCAAAATGCCAAAGACACAGAGATTGTTACTAAACCTAACAGAAAAAATTTAATACTTAACTTTGCGACCTTCCCAAGGTCAATAGACACTTTCTCTTTTTTTTTTACCGGAAGTTCCCAGGGATCAAACTCAGGTCCCTCCATATGGGAGATGGACACCCAACCATTTGAACCACATCCGTCCCCCTAGACACTTTCTCTTGAGGAAACAAGTTGAACTAAGCAAGCTGCAGTTCCTGTCTCCTGTCTGTATCTGGGGTGATACAGCAAACAGATTTTGCTGTGAACACAGGATCCAGTTTTCCAGTGATGCTTGTGGACAAGTTGAACTATAGTAACAGGGACCCCATGCCTGAGGCAGTGGGGATTGGAACCTCCAAGATTCAAAGTATATTTTCCTGAAGTCTCCTGTCTGATATGAGTCTCAATTCCCTACACTGTGATGGTCAGGTTCATGGATCAACTTGGGCAGGTAATGGTGCCCAGTTGTTTGGTCAAGTAAGCACTGGCCTAATTGTTACTGTGAGGACATTTCATTGGACTTAAATCATCAGTAAGTTGATTGCATCTACGGCTGATACCACCTACAATCAACTGAGGAGATTGCCTTCAGCAATGAGAGACCTCTCATCCAATCAGTTGAAGGCTTTAAAAGAAGTGATTTCAGCATTCAGAAGAGAGAAAATTGCCATCTCTGCTTCAGCCAGCCAGCTCCTCCTGGGGAATTCATGGAGGACCTTCATAGGAGCTCCCAGCTTGCAGCCTGCCCTATGGAATTTGGACTTGTACATCCCCACAATTGCATGAGACAAATTTATAAAATCTCATAATATGTACAGATTTCTCCTCTTGGTTCTGTTTCCCTAGAGAGCCTTGACTAATACATATACCCAGGTTGCTTCTCTTTATATCCTGCCTGATTCTGTTCAGAATCCCTGCCTCACACCCAATATATTCTGCCTGTCTGGTAGGACCACAGTTCTCATAGCCACTTAATGACACCAGTTGGCTTCATCATTCCTCTAATGACTTGGTCTAGCTCCCCACTCACAACAAAGAAGTCAAACTGGAGACCTGTTGGGCCCTGAACCCACTGACACCTTCCGTGCCATGCTAAGGCTGCAGATAGCCACAGAGCCTCCTGGGAGATGGGCACAGGTCTCCTCTACAAAGGCTCAAATCCCAAGACACTGTTTTGGCTGCCGCCACCTCCCTAGGGCTCTGAAGGGGAGGGACCCTTTATCCAGACCACAAAATCTGTCTTTTCTTTCCCACATGGCTTTTTCTCCATCTTCCTTCTCCACCTCTCCCAGCCCTGGTAGTATTTTTGTGGTATGAGGGGGAATGGAATCACTTTTCCTTTCCTTTCCTTTGTCACTAAAGAATTACAGACATTCTTAGGGTTTTAAAAGGCAATCACAGGAAGAGATCCACAGATTTCTTTTGACTTTAAAA
>JAQZBX010045212.1:0-21121 GCA_029593785.1 Cabassous unicinctus
TTTTTTTTTTTCCCCGTAAGGGTGGGGGTCAGCCGACTGTGTTAAGTACCACAGGCAGGCTTAAAACTCACGAATCTCTATGGTTCAGTCCACACCATCGATCTGTTCAGATAGATGTCCCAAGCTTCTTACTCCACACACCCACAGCACAGACACCCGTGCCGCACCCTGTCCACTCTCTGCCGTGATCTGGGAGCTGCTTGCAGTCGCCCTCCTAAGCCGACGCCATCTCTCATATCTCGATATTCTTTTGATTGTTGTGTGAATCTCCACCCACCATGGCAATGCCCCATGAACACTGGTACACATTTATATGCTTTATTGGTATGCCCCAGGTGAATCTCTTCCCATGCATCCCCCATCACAGACACCCTGCATCAATGATCCTCCTCTGCCACAGTTGTAACCCTTCTGTGATTCAAAACTTCTTAAAAATGAAGCCAACAAAATAACAAAATACAATTAATAAGAAAATGAAATTATGATAGTTTAAAAAATAACAAAGTACAAAAAATTTAAAAAATTGAAATAATAAAAAATATAAAATTAAAAAAATTTTTACATTATGTCTTTCATCACTGTAAGATCTGTTGTCTTGTATGTACAGTGACATTTTCTTTCATTTATTCCTCCAGTGTCTTATTTTTTTCATTTTGTCTTCAAAGAAGCTTTAGGTTACAGAAACATCACATCCAGAATATAGGGGATTCCCTTATACCCAACTCCCCCCTTTCCCCTTTCCCCTATTAATAACATTTTACCTGTGGGTGGTACATTTGTTATAACTGATGTGCAAATATTGAAGCATTGCTACTAACCGTGGTCAATGATTTACATTATGGTTTACATTTGTACCATACACTTTTATAAATTTTGATGAAATTTACCATGGCCTGTATCAATCATTGCAAAATCATGCAGAGCAATTCCATCACTCCAAAAAATGACCCATGTTCCATCTATTATATTCCTCCTTCCCTTTCCCCTCGGGGCCCACGGTAACTGCCAAGCTTCATTCCTTGACGAACAAGATTCATAGTTACATGCAACAACATTGAGGGCTTGACATACTGGCCTATCCTTCCCTATTAGGCACCGCTTATGCTCTCAAGAGACTCCTGCCTCTCTATTTGAGATCATAGCAGGACTCCCCAGGATGGGAGTCCAACACCTTCCCACTCATTATGTGAGTCTCTACCCACTAATACATCACACTATGACAAGATGAACACTACACACTCCCTAAAAGCCTGCCCCAAGTGTGCCCTGTTCCACATGCCCCCCACATCCAACATCTTAAACCAGTAACCCTCCCTGCCATATTTGCCAAAAGAACATTCCCAACATTGTAGTTTCAACCACATACCCACAAATCCCCAGAGTTCACCTGCCCCTCCCCGAACCCTCCTGCCAGTTCCATGGACAGTCCACCCACCCTTCCCACCCTACCCCCCTCAAAGATCAGCACCGCCCAACCCAATAGCATCATTGCACCACTGTCATGCCTCTCCACTGCACAACTACACCCTTCCAACTTATATGGGCATTGATTCACAACCTTCTTCTCCCTTTCTGTCTCCTGTAAACCTATCTTCCAGATTCTAGCTCTATGAGTCTGCTCAATTTGCTTAATTCAAATCATTGAGGTCATGTAATATTTGTACTTCAGTGCCTGGCTTGCTTTACTCAACATAAGGTCTTCAAGATTCATCCATGTTATCCCGTGTGTTAATTCTGCATTCCTTCTTACAGCTAAGTAATATTGCATTGTATGTATATACCACATTTTGTTTATCCATTCATCTGCTGATGGACATTTGGGTTGTTTCCAACTTTTGGCAATAGTGAAAAATGCCACTATTTAACATTCATGTGCATATATCTGTTCGTGTCCCTGCTAGGTTTTAATTATACCCAGCAGTGGGATTGCTGGATCATATGGAAGTTCTATAATTAGCTTCCTGAGGAACTGCCAAACTGTCTTCCACAATGGCTGCACCATTCTATATTCCCACCAGCAGTAGATAAGGGTTCCCATTCCTCCATAACCTCTCCAACACCTGTAGTCCTCTGTTTTTTTAAATAGCTGCTAGTCTAATGGGTGTAAGATGATATCTTTTTATTTTGATTTGCATTTCCCTAATAGCTAGTGATGTTGAGCATCTTTTCATGTGCTTTTTAGCCATTTGTACTTATTCTTTGGAGATGTGTCTATTCAAATCATTTACCCATTTTTAAAATGGGTTGTTTGTCTTTTTATTTTTGAGGTATAGGATTTCTTTATATATGCTGAATATTAGGTCCCTATCACATGTATGGTTACCAAATATTTTCTCCCATTGAGTAGGCTGCCTTTTCACTTTCTTTACAAACTCCTTTGAGCTGCAAAAGTTTTTAATTTTGAGGAGGTCCCATTTATCTATTTCTTCTTTCATTGCTCGTGCTTTGGGTGTAAAGTTCATGGAACCATTGCCTAATACAAGATCCTGTAGATGCTTCCCTACATTATCTTCCAAGATCTTTATGGTCTTGGCTCTTATATTTATATCTTTGATCCATCTCAGGTTAATTTTTGTGTAAGGTGTGAGGTGGTATTGCTCTGTCATTCTTTCGGATATGGATATCCAGGTCTCCAAGCACCATGTGTTGAAGAGGCCATTCTCTCCCAGTTGAGTGGTATTGATGAACTTGTCAAATATTAGTTGACTGTATATGAGGGGATTGATATCAAAACTCTCAATTTGGTTCCATTGGTCAGCATGTCTATCCTTGTGCCAATACTACGCTGTTTTGACCAGGTAGTGTGATTCCTCCAATTTCATTTTTCTTTTTCAATATGTCTTTGGCTTTTCGGACACCATTGTCCTTCCAAATAAATTTTCTAGTTATCTTTTCCAATTAGGTAAAAAATGCTGTAATAATTTTTATTGGGATTATCTTAAATCTGTAAATCAGTTTGGGTAGGATAGACATCCTTTTTCTTTTAAAGATTTATTTTGCACTTGCTGTGTCTGTTTGTCTTCCTTGTTTCTTTTTAGGAGGCACTGGGAACCGAACCCAGGACCTCCTATGTGGGAGAGAGGTTTCCTGCTTTGTTGTTTCTCTCATGTTTTTCTTCTAGTGCCTCTTGTTGTGTCATCAGGTTGCATCAGCTTTCTGTGCCTGCCCATTGCATCAGCTTGCTGTCTTGCTTGTCTTCTTTAGGAGGCACTAGAAACTCCATTCCCTGCTTTGTTGTGTCTCTCATTATATATATTCTTCTTGTGTTTCTTGTTGTGTTATCTTGTTGGGTTGGCTTGCCATGCCTGCCCATTGTGCCAGCTCGCTGTCTTCTTTAGAGGTTCCAGTAACTGAAACAGTGACCTCCCATGTGGTAGGCAGGAGCTCAATTGGTTGAGCCACATTCGCTTCCCAGGATAGACATTTTAATGATGTTTAGTTTTCCTAACTAGACTGGACATCATTGGAGGTTCTGAGGGCAGGGAGAGGGAAAAACAAGTGTAATACAGGGGCATTTTTGGGACTTGGGAATTGCCCTGAATGACATTGCAATGACAGATACAGGGCATTATAAGTCTTGCCATAACCTACAGAATTGGGTGGGAAAGAATACAATGTAAACTTTTATCCATGCTTAGTGGCAATGCTCCAAAATGTGTTCATCAGTTGCAATAGTTTTGCATTTAAAGTCTATTTTGTCCAATATTAGTATAGCTACTCCTGCCTTTTTTTGGTTATTGTTTTCCAACCATTCATTTTCAGCTTCCTTGCTTCCCTGGGTCTAAGGTGGGTTTCTTGTGGATAACATATAGATGGGTCATATTTCCTTATCCATTCTGCCAATCTGTGTCTCTTGATGGAGAATTTAGTCCATTAACATTCAATATTATTACTGTCAAGGAATTACTTACATTAGCCATATTTTCTTTGGGTTTATGTATGTCATATGTTGTTTTTATTTCTCTTTTTATCTTTTTATTTGTTCTTACATTCTCCTCCAACTCTCTTTATCCTCTTTTTTTCCCTTACAACCTTCAGAACTCCCTTTTTTTATTTCTTGAAGGGCAGGTTTCTTGTTGAAAAACTCTCTTAACTTCTGTTTATCTGTAAATATTTTGAATTCTAGTTTAGTGCCTTAACTATGTCATACCACTGCCTTCTTGCTTCCATGGTTTCAGATGAGAAACCAGCACTTACTCTTATTGAGCTTCCCTTGTATGTGATGGTTCTCTTTTCTCTTGCTGCCTTCAGTATTTTCTGTCTTCAGCATTGGACAGTTTGACAAGTATATATCTTGGGGTAGCCCTATTGGGATTTTTACTGTTTGGGGTGCACTGCACTTCCTGGACATGTACATCCAACTCCCTCAATAGGGTTGGGAAGTTTTCAGCCATTATTTCCTCCAATACTCCTTCTGTCCCCTTTCCCTTCTCCTCTCCCTCTGGGATGCCTATAATGTGTATATTTGTGTGTATTGTGCTGGATTTTTTCTCTCTTTTTACCTATCTGTTCTACTATCTGTTTAATTTCAGATGTACTGTCTTCCACATTGCTAATTCTTTCCTCTACCTGTTCAAATCTGCTGTTATGTGCTTCCAGCATATTTTTGATTTCTTAGATTGTGCCATCCATCACCATCATATCTGTTATATTTTTATGTATGTTTACAATTTCTTCAGTATGTTTTCCCAGTGTCTTAATATCCTTTATATCTTCCTTCATTTCACTAATTTGATTCTTGATATTTGTTTGGACATCCTTGATTTGTTGTTCCACATTCTGCAACTCCTCATCTTTTTAGACTGTACTATGTCTTCCTGTTTCTTAGTATGGCTTGTAATTTTTTGTTGGTGTTTAGGCATCTGTTTATCTTTTTTTTTCTTTTTTTTAAAACAATTTATTGAATTATATAATTCATACATGAATAAACAAACTATAAGTGTTTAGTAAACATTGTGAACTTACAAAACAAACATGCATAACATCATACAGGGCTCCCACACATCACCCCACCACAAATACTTTGCATTGTTGTGAAACATTTGTTAACAAATTATGAAAGAGCATTGTCAAAGTATTACTACTAACTATAGTCCATATCTTACTCCCCTATACATCTTTTTTTAAAATGATTTATTTATCTATTTATTTACTTTTATCCATTTTTATCCCCACTCCCCGTTTTTGCTGTTTTTTGTGTCCATTCACTGGGCAACTCTCTGTGTCCATTTCCTGCCCTCTCTTCTCATCCTTCTCCTCCTGTCTTCACTGGGATTCGATTTTTGGAACCTCTGATGTGGAAGAGAGGCATCTTACCACCTGTGCCACCTTAGTTCCTAGTTTTTTGATGCGTCTCATCTTGGCTCTCCCTTGTGTCACTCTCCTGTTATGACATCATCTTGCTGCATGGCTCGTGGGGCCTAATGGTGTACCCACATATGGGGCCTGGTGGCTCACCCACTCGCGGGGCCTGGTGGCACATCCACGCATGGGGCCTAGTGGCCCATGTGCCTTCTATATTTTTCTTTTTAAAATTTTTACTGGGAGGTCCCAGGGATCGTACCCAGGTCCCTCCATATGGGAGATGGATGTCCAACCATTTGAGCCACATCCGTCCCCCTACTTTATCTCTTAAGGTTTACCAAAGGTACCTAGAGTTACAGTCTTTTCACATACAGGATGGTCATATAATAAATCAGGCTTAGTTTATCACTAGCATTCTAAAAACCAGACCTAGGGAGAAAAACTAGGTCTGGGGACACATGCATGGTTTCTAATATAGCGAACATTTAGCCTACCCTGATTATCACAAAATCAGGACAGTGAGAATATTCACATCACATGTTTATCTTGATGGGTTTATTTGGTTGGTTAGCTTTTCTTTCTATTCTATGGTTTTATTTTGTTGTTTCTTTGTGTTTGGTAAGGTTAGTTTTTGATACCTAGCTCCTCTTATTCTATATCCTTGCATTTCTGTTTTTTCCTTGGTCTCTTTATCTCTTTGTCCAGCTCCCTCTTGAATTATACCCTGCAGCTTCTTTCTTTGTGGATTCCCAAAACAACTCATGCAGGTAGGTTTTTGCTGCTTCTCTGGCATTTTTTTGTGAAAGAGCTGAGGTACATCAGCATCAATTTCCTGGAACTCCAAAATTGACGGTCTTTGAAAAAGGTTCATGAGTGGCAACTTCCTTCTGTCTGTATACCTCACTTAGGAAATTGCAGGAAGTCTGTGCATTTATTTTATTTTTTTTTAATTTTTTATATTTTTATTGAAAATATCATCCATACATGAACATACATAAACAATAAGTGTGTAATAAAAGTTGTGAACTTACAAAACAAACATGCATAGTATCATATAAGGGTCCCATACATCAAACCACCACCAACACCTTGTATTGTTGTCATACATTTGTTGCAAATGATGAAAGAATATCATCAAAATCTTACTACTAACTATAGTCCATATCTTACATTTGGTGTATTTCCCCCCCACCCATCCTATAATTTTTTAAAATGTGTTTTTATTACAGAAGTTGTTAATTTACAAAACGAGCATTGTGCATTTATTTTTTAACTGTCTTGCATGTTATTTCTGTTGCCCATGGATTTGATTTTATAAGCATCTTTCTGGAGTATAATTTTGTGATCAGTGTGTTAATGATTTTGTGAGATTTTGGGGATACTTTTCAGTGCAGGTAATGAAAGCCATGGGAAAAGAAAGCCACACAAATGCGTGATCAAAGTGACAAATACCATAGTTTAATCCTGAGGATGTAAAACTGAAAAATACCCACTGGAATTTGGAACTGGTGTCTTATTTTTGTCTTTAAGCAATAGTGGAGTCATTAGCCAGATTGAAAAAGATTTAGATGTGGATTAATGCAGGGGAACAGGTATGCTTTCTAATTTTTGAAAGAGTATGTTAAAAGAATAACAAAGTTAATTGCAAATATTTATTAATCAATTACCAAATGCCAAGTATTGATGTACTTGCTTTCATTGTGTTGTTATACCACACAACTCTTTTATGAGTTAGAACCTCTTTTTATCCCCATTTTGTAGATGAAGAAACTGAGGCAGTAGACCAAGTTCACACAGTTATGAAGTGATAGTGTCTGGCTTCAAATTAAACACATGAGATAAAGAAATCTCTCTTTTGGTCTATGTTAAATAAGCACAAGAAATCATTTTCATCCAAAAATTATTACTTTTTTTAACTGACAATATGAACATTTGATATGGAATGTTTGAATTTTGGCTGTGATAAAGGGTAAATGAAGGTATGTATTTTGGCTTCTGGCAAGGAAAGTCATAATTTCTAAACTCATCTAATAAATATTCATCGTGTGAAAGTCAATAGAAGTAGAAAATCATAAACATTGCTAGAACTACATCACTCAAATACACAAGTAATAACATTTCACTAACCAATCTATACTTTTGTCCTGTGAACCATGTCTTCATCTGAGAGTGCTACTTCTGATTGTGATTGCATTTTACCTAAGTTTTAATTAGAACAGGCTAAAATTAAGCATCAGTGAACACTTCTCACTGCAGGGTGAGAGTGTAGATACAAGCTGGGAGAAGGAATTAATTCAAATTTTACCACCCAGTACCAGGCTTAATTATAAAGGAACAGTTGTGAACTGTATTAAGATGCATGGTAAGTCAAGGCTTCCTTCAAAGAAAAGTTTGTGCATATGAGTTATCAGAATTTCCATTTTTTTTGGAATCTGGGCAGTCATGCTTGGTGAATTAGATTATGGGAACAGTGTTAATGCTTCTCAGGGTTATGATCATTGTTGTTTAGAATGCATCAGTAATTAATTATTACTTTATGCTGGATTATTTATGTTCTGTTGTTGACTCCTTATTTCTAAATACCATGGATACTTGTTTCTGGGATGTTTGATTAAACTCTGGTTCTTTCACAAAATAATGTGGTACTACAACTGAAAGTGGTCAAAACACTACTGATCTATACAGGGTTTAAGACATCACAGAAATGAGTCTTAATGGAAAGAATAGATATGACTTGGCACATAAGCAATCTTTTCCTAAAACTTGGGTGACTTTGTCACTTAATGCCTTAGTCATTTGAATTTTGGGATGAATAGATCTTAGTAGTTGGAGCTGACCTGTGCACTGTTGGATGTTTGGCAGCATCCATGTCCTCTACCTACTAGATGCCAGTAGCACCTTTTGCAGTTATGACTACTAAAAACATGTCCAGATATTGCCAAATTCCAATGGGAGGCAGGGCAGGAAGAGCCGGAAAAATCATGCTTGGTTGAAAACCACCAATTTTTTCAAATGATTTTGTGAAGTAATTTATATTATAATATACAGAATTAGTAATGAACATGATATATGTGAAACACCAAAATTTTGTATTTTAGTTAAGAATGGAGATTTGCTGATATAATTCTAGTCCCAGAATTAAAAGCAGATAAAACTTAATGAGTCTGGAGTTAAACAGAAACCATTAGTTATCTGGTGTCACCTGTCTACAGGCAGTAATCAAGTGGAATAACACAAGCACTCTTCCCTGGGTCCCATGGTGTGAGCGTTTAGGCTGTTCTTCATCAGAGTGAATGTGGGTGCTTGTGAGGTAACTGGGTCCAGATCTGAGGGCCAGAAAACAAGGTGGGTTTAATACATCATTGTAGTTGAATAGTGATAGTAAATTCTTCCTTTTCTGGCATAAAAAGTGTGATGGTGCAAGAACAAGGTTTCTACAGTCAAGTTGAATATGAAAACAGTGATCATGATCTACTGGAATAAGTGGAGTTTGTGTGAGATACCTGTACCCTCCATTGAATGGTTAAGCTTGAACAATGGGAATTTATTTGCTTACCGTTAGAGTCCAGGAAAATGTCCAAATCAAGACATCATCAAGACAGTGCTTTCCTGTGAAGACCAGATGCAGGTGGTCCTGGATGCCTCTGTCACATGGCAAGGCACATGGCAATGCCTGCTGTTCTTTCCAGGTAGAGTTTTGTTCAGCTTCTTGCTTCTAGGGCTTCCTCTCTCTCTGTCTGAATTTCATTTTCTTATAAAGGGCTCTTCTAATAGAATAGGATCCATCATGAACGAAGTGGATTACACCTTAACTGAAATAGCCTCATTTAAACATCCTATCACAATGGGTTCACACCCACAGGAACGGATTTGACTTAAGAATATGTTTTTTTATGGGAAATGTACAGCTTCAAACCATCAAACTCCATCCTTTAGAACTCCCAAAATCATATGCTTTCCATATGAAAAAATACATTCATTCAATCACAGTATCATAAAAGCATTAAGTAATTTCAGAAACAATGCTTAGTACAGAGTCTTTTCAAAAAATTTTTTAGGTGTGGTCTGTCCTGGGGCACAATTCCCCTCCATCTGTGGGCCTGTTAAACCTAGAGAACAAGTTATCTGCTTCCAATATACAATGGAGAGGCAGCATAGGAAAATATTTTCATTTCTGTGGGGAAAATTGGAAGTAAAACGGGGTCAATATTCTCAAACAGTTTGAAACACTGCAGGGCATACTTCATTTGATTTAAAGGTCTTAGAGTCATCTAATTATGGATTGTGCTCTTGGTCTGATGGAGCAGAAGCCCCAAACCTTTGAAGTGCTTGTGCATCTACCATATTATTCCCAAACACTGAAGCGAGGACTCAACCCTCTTCAAGCATTGGGGTGACAGCCAGATTCTATGCAATTCCCAGGGCAGAGGACAACACTCTCAGAACACTGGAGATATAGCCAGACTCTGCACTTTCCGGGGCACAGACTCAGCCTTCTCAGAATAGGGGAATGGTGGCCAGATTCTCTGCAATTCCTGAAGAATATGCTCCACCCTCTTTGAAGCCTGAGTGGCAACTCTCTTCCTGAACAACAGGGCAGAAGCCTTGCCCTCGCCATGTGCTGGGACAGATGCACCCTTCCCACACACATGGGTGGGCTCCCACTTTTGACCCAAGAAAATGTCTTTGGTCCAGACCTCAGCTTCTACGGTCCTGCCCTTGAAGTGATTTTTCCTCCAATCCATCCACTTTATGTCCCTTTTAGTCCCTGCTGGGAGTAGTTCCATTCGTATAGAGCTGATATAAAACTTGTCAGTTTTGCGTAGAGTATACATGGGACCAAGCCACTAGACAAAATAATTTTCCACAGATCCTTCCCGGATAACTGCATTTCCAATCCTTACTTGCACTGAAATGGCTGACTGGATCCATATTTTTCAGTTAAACCCTCACATTGAGCACTATTTTTTGGGGACTCAGTTTCAACAAGCCCAGAATTTTCCAAACCACCAATTTCTGATTTCTTTGTGACCAGGAGTTCAGTTCTTAGATTATCCCTTTCCTCTGGCATTTTACTATAAGCTGCAAGGTGAAAAAACAGGTTGTAATTTCCAACTTGGACATCTCAGCTAAATATCCAAGCTCATCACTTTCAAATTCTGCTTTCTATCCAACATCAGGACTCAATTTTGCCAAGTTCTCTGCACTTTAAAACAAGAATCACCTTTCTTCCTGTTTTCAATAACACACATCATTTTCTTTTAAGGCCTCATCAGAAGTACATTTACCATTCCTATTTCTACCAACAGTCTCTTCAAAGACTTTTCTGTCAAATAGTTCACAATTCTTCCAGTCTCCACCTATTACCCAATTTCAAAGCTGTTTCCACATTTGTGTATTTGTAATAGCAGTACCCTACTCCTTTGGTACCAAAATATTGTTTTAGTTTCCTAGGCTTCTTAAAGCAGATACAATGAAATGATTTGCCTTGAACAATGGGAATTTATTAGCTTACAGTTTTGAGGCTGAGAAAATATCCAAATCAAGGCATCATCAAGGCAATGCTTTCCTCCCAGACTGGCTATAGCTGATCCTTGGCTCCTCTGCCACATGGCAATGCACAGGGAGTCATCTGCTGCCCTCTCTCCTCTATTCTGTGTTTCATTGATTTCAGATTTTTGATTCTGTGGCTTTCTCTCTCTCTCTCTCTCTTCATTTTGCTTATAAAGGCCTCCTTTAATAGGATTAAGCCTCCAAATCCCATAAGTGGGTAAAGCCTTAACTGAAGGAGCCTCATCAAAAGATTCTGCTTACAATGGGTTCACACCCACAGTAAGGAATTAGATTTTAGAATGTGTTTCTCTGGGGTACATATAGCTTCAAACCACCACACTTTCCTACAAGGTAAAAAGAGAATACATAATATGAAGTGCACCCAATCAATCAATCTGAGATAACTTATTGTTTATTTTCCTGTTAAATATTATACAAAAGTAGATTGTAAACATGAAAGTGACCTTCAGAGTAGGAGTGAGAATATATTCTAGTTGCATGAATGGACATGAACTAATACAGGAGATTGAAACAATATCTTAAAACTATCACAGATTCTTAGACAGATGAAATGCCAGAGCCAAAGTTATCTAGGTGCCCTCCGAAGATGAGATCCAAAGTGGTTATTGGGTTGGGGCATTTGGTAATTCACCTAATTGTCTTCAAGGCACACAGTATTTCATGTGAAGGATGAGTAACATAAAAAGAACAGGAATTTTTTTTTTTCTCTTTGTAAAACTCATTATCAGCTTTTTATTATTACTTACAGAATTAAACTTTAATTCTTTAGTATTCATCTAAGAACATCATAATCTAACTAAAGGATTTTTTTCTAACCTTATTTCCTACCATCTTTTCTCAAGGAACCTAGAAAATTTCTTTTTTTAAAAATATGCCTTTTTTTTTTAAAAAAAAAGAAACTTAAATTACATAAATGTTACACCAAAAATATACAGGATTCCCATATGTCCCACTCCCTAGCCCTCCCACATTTTCCCACATCAACAACAACCTTCATTGGTGTGGTACATTAGTTACAATTGATGAACACATTTTGGAGCATTGCCACTAAATGATGATAATAGTTTACATTGTAGTTTACACCCTCTCCCATACATTTTTGCAAGTTATTACAAGATATACAGTGGTCTGTATCTGTCATTGCAATGTCATTCAGGATAACTCCCAAGTTCCAAAAATGCCCCCAAATTACACCTATTTTCCCCTCCCCTCAGAGCCTCCAGTGGCCACAGCCTCCACATCTGTGATAAAAGTTCTTCCATTGCTAGGATCACAACAAGTCTACAGTAGAACTACTGTGAGTCTTCTCTAGTCCATTGTCCATTCCCCAATCCTGAGGATTCTGGGATGGTGATGCCCCTTCCATCTCTAATTGAGAGGGGGCTTAGATACCATGGGGTAGATGAATGGAAATTTCTTGCTTGCAGTTGTGGACTCTCTCTGTTCCTTGAGATGGTCATTGCCAGTCATCATCTCCTTGTTAGTTGTCCTGGGTTAGTCCAATGAACTGGAGAGTAAGTGTTGCAAGTTTGTTGAGATTCAGGGCCGAAGTAGCACATGGACAGCCTAAAGATTTAAGTCTGTTGGACACACAACTATCAACTCTAATACTAACTATGGGTTCCAATATTGGGGCAGCAGAGCCATGTGTAGGGAAAACACAACTGAGTCCAACTCTTTCACACTGGGAGCATAAATTCCAAAGTAGGGCCTACTGGCAGGATGCCAAACTCCTGAGCTCTCTGCCCTACCTATAGTGTCTGGATGTCTCCAGAACCCTTAGGAGCCCTGCTATTTGAAGCAATATTTATTTTGGCAGTCAATGAGTTCCTGCTGAGATGTGCATACACATAATCTCTGAAATGACCTCCCACTTTGAAGTCTCTTAGCCATATAAACTCATTTGTCTTTACCCTTCCCCCTTTTGGTCAGGGTCTTTTTCCAGTTGCATTGTTAGCTGGTTCTTTGTAGTAATCCCTTGGTGCCAGGGAGGTTCATCCCCAGGAATTATGTCCCACACTGGGGGGAAGGAAATGCATTTATATGCGGAGTTTTGGCTTAGAGAGAGGCTGCATTTGAGCAACAAGGAGGCTCTCAGGAGGTAACGTTTAGGAACCCTATAATACTATGCTAAGTTTCTATTTCAAAAGTAAAGGTTCATAAGTACAGTCATCACAATCAAGGGCCCGTCAATGGTCCATCCTCCTTCAGTAATCACTCCCCTTGTACTCAGGGGATTCTTGCTGTCCCATTAGAGAATGTGGCAGAACTCTCCAGGATAGGAATTTGATATTTCTTTAATTATTGTCTAGATCTCCACCCACCGTGACAATGCCCCACGAACACTTGAACACATTCATATGCCTTATAGTTTTGCCCCAGATGAATTTCTTCCCATGCATCCCCAATCTCTGATACCCTACACCAATGATCCTCCTCTGCCACAGTTGTAACCCTTCTGTGATCCAAAACTTCTTCAAAATTGAAGCCAACAAAATAACTAAATACAATTAATAGAAAAGTGATATAATAGTGATTGTTTTAAAAAATAATGACTAAAATATGCAAAATTTGGAAAGAAGTTTGAAATACTATAAAAATAAAAAATATAAAATTAAAAATTTTTTAACATTATGTCTTTCATCTCTCTAAAATCTGTTGTCTTGTATGTATGGGGACATTTCCTTCCATTTATTTGCCCAATGTCTTATTTTTTACATCTTGTCTTTAAAGAAACTTTAGGTTATAGAAAAGTCATATACAGAATATAAGTGATTACCATATACTCAACATCCTTTCCCTTTTCCCCTGTTAATAACATTTTACATGTAGATGGTACATTTGCTACAATTGATGTACAAATATTGAAACATTGCTGCTAACCATGGTCAATGATTTACATTGTGGTTTACATTTTGGACCATTCACGTTTACAGATTTTGATGCAGTTTGACATGGTCTGTATCCATCCTTGCAGGATCATGTTGAACAATTCCATCGCCCCAAAAATGTCCCGTGTTCTGGACATTCTGGATAAGGCAAAAATTATAGGCACAGAAAACAGTATTAGTCAGAGGTTGAGGTTCAGGAGATGAGTTGACTACAAAGAGGTCAGGGAGATACTATGGGTGTTTTACCTGTTCTTTAACTTAATTGTGGTGTGGTTACAAGACTGTCTGCCTTTTAAAATACATAGGAATGTACCATAAAAAGTGTGAATTTTATATATAATAAAATGGAAAAAGTATTGTATGAAACCATTTATGTAAAGGTAGAAATATTCAAAATATTCAAAATAGCACTGCATACATTCTTATAAATACAGGAACTGAAACTGTATTCCCATCTCTGGTTATCTCTGCATTGGGAGGAGTATACAAATGGAGGTCAACTCTATTCTGAAAATTTTATTTCTGAAATAAAAAAAATCATCTGAGGGTAAATATAACAGACAAAGTGTAGGGACGAGAAATCCTCCTTGAGCAAATAATAAAAACTATTGGAGAGAATGAACTTGTCATAGCTGCTGAACTTTATTCCTTCCTAAGTCAGTAATCAAACCAACCTGTTGATGTGCACAAAAGTTGAATAGTACTATGTGAGTGAGTGTGTATAGTTGGGTAAGATAAAAAACCATTCCCCTTAGTAAATCATGTCAGGTGTAACTTGTTTCAACTCTGCCCTCTCAATCATTGGTGATTTGCCCTTTAATAGAAGAGCATCTAGTAAGAATGAAAACATAGGAATAATTTTCACAGTAGTGAGCAGATTTGATTATAAAAGTTTAGAACTTTAGAATCATTGATAAAAATGTAAAGATAGAATAAAGTGTTTGTAATGATTATTGACATTGTGGTAGAGGGAACAATAGTTCTCCAAAGATTTCCATAGAACCTATGTATGTATTACCTTAAATGGCAAAAGGTAATTTGCAGATGTGATTATATTAAGGAAACTGAGGTGGGGAGATTATCCTGGATTATTTGTGTATACCCAGTGTAATCACAAGGATCCTTAAAAGAGTGAGGCAAGAGGGTCAACATTAGGAAAAAAGATGTGGTGGTGGAAGCAGAGGTTGGAGTGACGCACTTTGAAGATGAAGGAAGGCACTTTGAGACTTGGAATACAAGCAGGTTTTGGGGAAGATTTCTTTCCTTGAGACTCAGAGGGAAGCAACCCTGCCGCCAACTTTCTTTTAGCCCATGAGTCTAACTTTCGACTTCTTTCCTCAAGAACTGTAAGATAATGAATTTGTGTTGCCTTGAGTCAATAAGGTTGTGGTGAATTGTTTCAGTAGCAGTAGGAAACTGAATAGACATAGCAAGTATTTTTTTTTTTAATATTAAACACATAATCAAATTCATGAGAAAACCATTAAGATTATAATATATTAAATGATCTGCATAAATTTTTCATGTTGGAGTAAATATAACGATGAAAAGGAAATTGTCAAACTCATCATGACTTTTTTTTATCAATTCTCCATGATTTTTAAAAATTGCAATTCATAATACAGGTGATTATGTAGTTAAATAGATTTTATTTGATTTTAGTTGTTTTTACTTCAATTAACTAAAGACCTAAGACTCAGACAGTGATTAGAAAATTTTTTTCCCCTTTAATAGTAAGGAGCTTTAAAGAAACTAAGATTCCGACAGGGACAATGTGAATAAGAAACACTGTCACAATACAATCCTTTGTTTTAATAGTTACATAGACTCATATTAATTAACAGATTCATTTTAAATTGTTCTCAAATTTATGTAAAATCAACGTATTATGAATATTTTCTTATGTTCCTTATAAGATGCATTTAAAGAGGCTAGAGGAATTTGTCCATTTCGTCTACATTTTCTGTTTTTTTGGCATATTGTTGTTCATAGTATCCTCTTTTGATCGCTCTTATTTCTACGGGGTCAGTGTAATGTCCCCCCTCTCATTTCTGATTTTATTTATTTGTGTCTTTTCTCTGTTTTTCTTTGCAGGCTAGCTAAGGGTTTGCCAATTTTGTTGATATTCTCAAAGAATGAACTTTTGGTTTTGTTGATTCTTTCTATTGTTTTTTTGTTCTTGATTTCATTGATTTCTGCTTTGATCTTTACTATTTCTTTCTATTGGTTTGGCTTTAGATTAGTTTACTGTTCTTTTTCTAGTTCTTCCAGGTGTGTAGTTAGACCTTCAATTTTAGCTTTTTCTTCTTTTTTAATGTAAGCATTGAGGGCTATAAATTTCCTGCTCAGCACTGCCCTTGCAGTGTTTCATAGGTTTTCTTTTTTGATTAATTTTTTTTTCTTTTTTTAAAATATATTTTTAATTATTTTTAAAAGATACTTACTCTGGTACTTATGTTCCTCCATGTAACAGAGTTAGACTCATTTATAGTTTCCCTAAACATGGCTTTTCTGCCCATTTTATTTGAATCTATAATTAGCACTATATTTGTTAAATAGATGTCCCAGTGTATTAGTCAGGGTTCTCTCAGGAAACAGAATCAACAGGAGATATCTGTCAATAATATGAGATTTTATAAGAGTCTCTTACATAACCATGGGGATGCACAAGTCCAGGTTCCACAGGCAGGCTGCAAACCAGGGTCTCCAATGCAAGTCCGATGAAAGGTCCTTGATGAGTTTCTGGGAGAAGTTGGCTGTCCAAAGACGAGCTGGGAAATTCTCTCTGAATGTTGAAATCACTTCCCCTTTTAAGGCTTTCAACTGATTGGATAAAAGCATCACCCATTGCTGATGCAATCTCTGATTGATGCAGATGTAATCAGCCATCCATGCAGTAAACTCACTGGTAATCGAAGTCCATAAATGCTCTTGTATTACAATTAGCCCAGTGCTTGCTGGACCTAACATCTGCACACAATTACCTGGCCGAGTTGACAAATTAGCCTAACCATCACAGTCCACCCCTTGGCACTTGGCAACCATACACATTACCCTAAACCATACTTAGTCTGTAAGTAAAAACAATAACAGACAAGCATACATATATATTTCCACCTAATAATGTTCAACTTCCATGCGTACAACCGGAAACGCATTAATTCCTCACAGAATAGGGTGCAAGTCCTTGGGTAATAGTCACTCTTAAACTTGACATCCTTAAATATTATGATGTGAAATTAATATAACTTTTCATATGATAGGGGAAAAGGTTGAGGAAGAGAACAAAGAAATTTGTTTTGTGTACATATACAATCATACTCATAATGAAACATGAAAGAAGGGTTCATGACCATTACAGTCCTCGTTTTTGTAACTGGTCATGTGGTCAAAGTTCATATTTATCACTACCTTCTTCCACTACCCACTCCATGTTCCCGTTACCTTCAGCAAGCACTTCAGCTGGCCGTGGTTCTTTGCCTGGTGGGGTGACCCAAACTTTCATTCCCAAAGATTCTGGGCCATTGTTAGTCCTGCTTGAATTGGTTTGTTGCAATTTTCCATTGACTTTAATCACAGGGCATGGCAGTACTAGGAGATGCCCTAGAGGATCTCCTGCATTCCAGGCAAACTCTTCTTTACCTCCATTATTTAGATGTAGTCCTATTTCCCCTTGATAGTCAGGATCAATCACCCCAGCCAGTACAGTAGTTCCCTTCTTTGCCTGTTGATTCCCAGGTAAGAGGAGCCCAAAGTGGCCAGATGGCAGTCTTAACTTCCAGTTCAACGGAATCATTGTTGTGTTCCCTGGTGGCAGCACTCCTCCTTTTGGGACTAAAACCTGTAGACCAGCAGAGATTAAGGTTGCAGGGACAAGAAACAAAAATTTTCCTAGTGGGTCACTAGGGGTAACAGTGAGTGATGCCACTCCCATTTCCACCCCTTGATTCCTGGACCCATGAATTCTGGTTATGGGAGAAACAGCACCATAGAGAGGATGCTGATTTAGAGCATACACAGCCTCCTGGAGAACATTGCCCCAGCCCTGCAAGGTATTGCCACCTAGTTGGCGCTGTAATTGAGTCTTCAAAAGGCCATTCCACAGTTCTATTAATCCAGCTACTTCAGGGTGATGGAGAACATGGTAAGACCAGTGAATTCCATGGGCATGTGCCCATTCCCACACATCATTTGCTGTGAAATGGGTTCCTTGATTAGAACCAATGCTGTGTGGAATGCCATGGCGGAAGATAAGACATTCGGTAAGTCCATGGATGGTAGTTTTTGAAGAAACATTGCATGCAGGAAATGCAAACCCATATCCAGAGTATGTGGTACCAAGCTGTATTAGTCAGGGTTTTCTTGGGGAAACAGCATCAACAGGAGATATCTGTCAATAATATGAGATTTTATAAGAGTCTCTCACACGACTGTGGGGATGCATAAGTCCAGGTTCCACAGGCAGGCTGCAAGCCAGAGGCTCCAATGAAAGTCCAATGAAAGTTCCTTGATGAGTTTCTGGGAGAAGTTGGCTGTCCAAAGATGAGCTGGGAAATTCTCTCTCAATGTTGAAATCACTTCCCCTTTTAAGGCATTCAACTGATTGGATAAAAGCATCACCCATTGCTGATGCAATCTCCCTGATTGATGCAGATGTAATCAGCCATCCATGCAGTAAACTCACTGGTGATCAAAGTCCATAAATGCTCTTGTATTACAATTAGCCCAGTGCTTGCTGGACCTAAGACCTGGAAACAATTGCATGGCTAAGTTGACACATTAGCCTAACCATCACACCCAGAGACTTAAAACTTTGGTCTGTCCATGTGCCAGCTGGGACCTAAGCCTCAGCAGAGTTGCAACACCTACACTCCAGTTTATTGGACTCATCCAGGACAACTAACAAGGAGATGATGTTGGGCAATGACCATCCCAAGGAACAGAGAGTGTCTGCAACTGCAAGCAAGATAGTCTCATCCATCTGTCCCATAGGATCTAAGCCTCTTTTTTATTTTTTTATTTTATTTATTTTAATTTTTTTTATTTTTAAAAATTTTATTGAAGTATATCATTCATATATGAACATACATAAACTATAAGTGTTCAGTAAACATCGTGATCTTACAAAACAAACATGCATAATATCATACAGGGCTCCCACACATCAGCCCACCACAAACATTCTGCACCGTTGTGAAACATCTGTTAAATCATGAAAGAGCATGGTCAAAGTATTACTACTAACTATAGTCCAAATCTTCCTCCCCTATACATTTTTTTAAGGATTTATTTATTTATCTACTTTTATCCATTTTTACTATCCCCCTCCCCCCATTTTTGCTGTTTCTGTGTCCATTTGCTGGGCAACTCTCTGTGTCCGTTTCTTGCCCTCTCTTCTCCTGTCTTCACAGGATTCGATCCTCGGAACCTCCAATGTGGGAGAGAGGCATCCTACTAATGCCTGCGCCACCTTAGTTCCTGTTTTTTTGGTGCGTCTCATCTTGGCCCTCCCTTGTGTCACTCTCCTGTTATATCATCATCTTGCTGTGTGGCTTGCGGGGCCTGGCGGCTCACCTGCTCTCAGGGCCTGGTGGCACACCTACACACGGCACCTGGCAGCGCACCTTCACACGGGGCCTGGCAGCTCACCCACATATGGGGCCTGGTGGCTCACCCACAGACGAGGCCTCATGGCTCACCCGCTCGCAGAGCCTGGCGGCTCACCCGCTCACGGGTCCTGGCGGCGCACTTGCTCACGGGACCTGGTGGCTCACCTGTTCGCAGGGCCTGGCGGCTCACCCACAGACGGGGCCTGATGGATCACCCGCTTGCGGGGCCGGGCGGCACACCAGCGCAGGGCCTGGTGGCCCATGCAACGTCTATATTTTTCTTTTTTTAATTTTTACCGGGCGGTCCTGAGGGTTGAACCCAGGTTCCTCCATATGGGAGATGGATGTCCAACCACCCGAGCCACATCCGAACCCCTGCCACATCTCTTAAGGTTGACCAAAGATACCCAAAGTTACAGTCCCTTCCCATACAGGATGGTCATATAATAAATCAGACTCAGTTTATTACCAGCATTCTGAAAACCAAACCTAAGAGAAAAACCAGGTCTGGGGACACATGCATGGTTTCTAATATAGCGAATGTTTAGCCTGCCCTGATTATCACAAAATCAGGACAGTGAGAATATTCGCATAAGCCTCTTCTTAATTAGAAGCAAAGTGGGCATCACCATCCAAAAATACTCAAAATTGGGGAATGAACAATAGACTAAAATAGATGTATTATTTTTCTATTATAGACTTATTATTATTCTAGCAATGGAAGAACTTTTATCATTGATATAAAGGCAGTGGCCACCATAGGTTCTGAGCAGAGTGAGAGGGAAGAATAGGTGTAATATGGGGGCTTTTTCAGGACACTGGAATTTTCCTACATGACATTGCATACAGATACAGGCCATTATACATCTTAACTTAGAAAATTGTGCAGGAGAGAGATTAAACCATAATGTAAACTCTAATCCACACTTAGTGGCAATGCTCCAAAATGTGTTCCTCAGTTGTAACAAACATACCACACTAATGAAAAATGTTGTTAGTGGGGAAAGTATGGGAAGGGGTGGGAACTGGCATTTGGGAATCCCCTATATTTTTTATGTAACATTTATGTAATCTAAAGCTTCTTTTAAAAATAAAATTAAAAATAAAAAAAAAACAGCCTCTACCTCATAGTCTGCATGACAGATATACAAGCAGATAATTCTATCACAATGGCCTAATTTCAATGGCAGACCACACACAAGGAATTGCAAGAACTCAAAGGATGGATAATTACCATAATCTATGTGAGGAATTCAGAAGAAACTATCTGAAACAAAGAATTACCTGAAAGAACGATCCTTGAACTGGTATCTCCCTTTCCTTTGGGCTCTATATTCTTTGAGTATTACACTTTGACACCATCAATGATTATTTTACTTCCCTAAAACTCTGCTTTTTGGGTCACCTTGATGTCACAACTGGATCTAAGACAACTCCACTTCAGTCTAAACTACCATTTCCATTTCCTCTACCACCTCTTTATTTATTTATTTATTTTTTATTGTGGGTAAAAATCAAATTTTTCACAATACATACAAATATTTGTAAAATGATATATAAATTCATATGCATATATGTGCATTTGTTTACATAAATGTTATTTTATATATATATATATATATATATATATATGTATTTTTAAAGGTGCTAAGATTACCTAAATATTACTCAGAAATTACAGGGATTCCCATGTTCCCCACCTCCCACACCTCCAACAACATCCCACACCACCATCCTTCATCC
>JAQZBX010045213.1:0-21123 GCA_029593785.1 Cabassous unicinctus
GTTAAATTGGTATAAAAAAAATATGACTGTTATATATTTAGGATCTTAAATTTACCCCCTTGGGACTTCTGGAGGGCTGGAGAAATAGGGAAGCGGAAGGATGATTTCTCTCCAAGAAAGAATAGCTAGAGGACAGGCAGAGACTGTCTGAAGGGCTTGACTGGGGTTCTCCTTTGACAAAAGGAGAAGGCAATACAACACCCAGAAGAGAGAGGGGCAAAGTAAAGGAGTCTCAGCTGGCTGGAAAAATCCCATGAGTAAAGCTGCAGCTGCAGCAGCTGGCACCCATCCCCCCACCCTCGGAAAAAGTCTGTGGACTGCAATGGTTGTGGACTGCAGTGGTTGTGAACTGAGGGAGTTGCAGGGGTCCTCTTCCTCAAGAAAGGGGAGAGGGAGGGACACAGCCCACAGCAAATTCAGATTTTGTCCAGTGAACTTGGTCTGCTGCATTGGAAGAGTCACACACTTCCAGGCCAGGTAGGGCCATGACATTGTGTGCACTAAGAGCTGGCTAAGAGCTAAAGATAATTTGTTTTCTCAAACACCCTCCCTATGGCCCAGTACTGGTTGCTGAGTAGGCAGAGAAAAGGCCAACAGAGGAGAACACCTTCTGAGAAATTTGTTTGTGAGGCTTGGTCAGCTCTGAGGACATTGCTTCTGCACCACCCACCATGGAGTTACATGAATACATTTCCCCAGCACCTGGGGTCTGAGCTAAGAGGTCTGTCAAAGAATGCCACCCGCTGGAAGACCAAAAATATTGCATGGAATGCAAATATTCTCATTGTCCTGATTTTGTGATAATCAGGGTAGGCTAAATATTCGCTATATTAGAAACCATGCATGTGTCCCCAGACCTAGTTTTTCTCCCTAGGTCTGGTTTTTGGAATGCTGGTGATAAGCTAAGGCTGATTTATTATATGACCATCCTGTATGGGAAATGACTATAACTCTAGGTATCTTTGGTCAACCTTAAGAGATATAGCAGGGGGACGGATGTGGCTCAAATGGTTGGGCGTCCATCTACCATACAGAGGGACCTGGGTTCGATCCCAGGACCTCCCAGTAAAAATGTAAAAAAGAAAAATATAGAAGGCACATGGGCCACCAAGCCCCGTGAGTGGGTGCACCATCAGGCCCCATGCACAGGTGCACCGTCAGGCCCCGTGAGCCATGCAGCAAGATGATGATGTAACAGGAGAGTGATACAAGGGAAAGCCAAGATGATATGCACCAAAAAACCCGGAACTAAGGTGGCGCAGGAAGTAGGACACCTCTCTCCCACATCTGAGGTTCCAAGGATCGAATCCCAGTGAGGACAGGAGGAGAAGGATGAGAAGAGAGAGCAGGAAACAGACACAGAGATTTGCCCAGCGAATGGACACAAAAACAGCAAAAACGGGGGAGGGGGTAAAAATGGATAAAAGTAAATAAATAAATAATAAATAAATCCTTAAAAAGAAAAAGTATAGGGGAGTAAGATACAGACTATAGTTAGTAGTAATACTTTGACGATGCTCTTTCATAATTTGTTAACAAATGTTTCACAACAGTGCAAAGTATTTGTGGTGAGGTGATGTGTGGGAGCCCTGTATGATGTTATGCATGTTTGCTTTGTAAGTTCACAATGTTTACTGAACACTTATTGTTTATGTACATTCATGTATGAATGATAAACTTCAATAAATTGTTTTTAAAAATTAAAAATAAAATAAAATAAAATAACTGAGAAAAAAATAAATGCTTTATGGAAAGAGAAGAAAAAAGAGTGCATGAAAAGGAAAATAAATAGGCAGTCAGATACCTTACTGCCCCCTTCTCCTATGCCCTTGGAAAGTGGCCTGCACTCCATTACTGAGCCAATAGCACTGGTTTGAGCAATTAAACAGGGGCAATCCTAAACATTTAGAACAAGTTGAACCAAGAGTCAAAGAATAGTGGTAGCTCACAGCTACTTAACATTAAAGCCCTAGGCAAGAGAGATAAACTGAACATCAGAAAACTCAGCATCATAATCAGATGCATATAGACATCAATGAAAAATTACAAGCCATACTAAGAAAAAGGAAGCTATGATTTAGGCAAAGGAGCAAATCAAAGCTACATACAAGACACAGGACTTGAAACAACTAATCAATGATATTCATACAAATCTCCTAATTCAAATCACGCAGTTGAGGGCAACATGGATAAAGAAACAAGAGACATTAAGAAGACACTAGATGAGCACAAAGAAAAATTTGAAATGTTGGATAGAAAAATAGCAGGGCTTATAGAAATGAAAGACACTATAAGTGAGATTTAAAAAATACAATAGAAGCATACAACAGCAGATTTGAAATCATGGAAGAAAGATTCAGCAATGTAGAGGACAGAACAACCAAAATTGAAAAGAGAAAAGAACAGAGAGAGAAAAGATGGGAAAAAATTGAGCAGGAGTTCAGAGAGTTGAATTATGGCATGAAGCACACCAACATACATTATAGGAGTTCCAGACAGAGAAGAGAAGGGAAAAAAGGCAGAAAAAGTATTTGAGGAAATAATGAAAGACATGAATATATGTGTCCAGGAATTACAGCATACTCCAAATAAATTTAAATAGATCTACCCCAAGATGCATAATATTTAGAATACCAAATCTCGAAGATAAAGAGAAAATTCTGAAAGCAACAAAGGAGAAGAAAAATATCACATAAAAGAGATGTCCAATAGGAAATTGTGCAGCTTTCTCATCAGAAACCATAGAGGTGAGAAGATAGTGATTTGATATAATTAAGTTACTGACAGAGAAAAATTGCCAGTCAAGAATTCTTTACTGAGCAAAACTGTCCTTCAAATATGATGGTGAGTTTAAAATATTCACGTATAAACAGAAATTAAGAGAGTTTGTAAACAAGAAACCAGCTCTGCAGGAAACACTAAAGGAAGTTCTGAAGCCAATAAGAAAAGAGAATAGAGAGAGGCATGTAGAAGAATGTAGAACTGAAAACTATCAGAAAGAGTAACCAAAAGAATAAAAAGATATATAAAAATAAGATATGACATATGAAAGTAAAAGGACAAAATATTTGAAGTAAGTAATGCCTTTACAGTAATAACATTGAATGTTAATGGATTAAACTCTCCAATCAAAAGACATAGGCTGATAGAATGCATAAGAAAACATGAGACATCTATAAGCTGTCTTCAGAAGACTTGCCTTAGAACCAAGGATACATGTAGACCGAAAGTGAAAGGTTGGAAAATTATATTTCACACAAATAGTAAACAAAAGAGAGTAGGGGTACCTATACCAGTGTCAGACAAAATGGACTTTAAGTACAAAAAAGTGTTAAGAGATGCAGAAGACCATTATATATTAATAAAAGGGACCATCCACCAGGAAAGAGTAACAGTCATAAATATCTTTGCACCTAACCAGGATACCACAAAATATATGAGGCAAACTCTGGCAAAACTGAAAGGAGAAATAGATGTCTCTACAATAATAGTTGGAGACATCAACATGCCACTCACATTGATACATAAAACAACTAAACAGAATATCAATAAGGAAACAGAGAACTTGAACAATATGATAAACGAGCTGGACCTGACAGACATATGCAGAACATTGCACCACAAATCAGCAGTGTATACATTCTTCTCAAATGCTCCTGGATCTTTTTCCAGGATAGACCATATTCTGGGCCACAACACAGCTCTCAATAAACTCAGGAAGACTGAAATTATACAAAGCACCTTCTATGATATAATGGAATGCAGCTGGAAATCAAGAATAGGCAAGAAAGGGAAATATGCAAATATATGGAGGCTGGAGCAGTTTGATATTATTGATGAATTCCAAAAAGTAATATTGGATTATGTTTGTAAACTGGTCTTTTCCTCTGGGCATATTTGAGTATATAGGATTCAGAGGTTTTACTTTTACTTGATTAAATTATGATTAAGAATTTGATTGGGCCACGTCAGTAGGATGTTGCATCCCTGCCCCCTTGGTGAGTGGGGACTCACAGACAAACCACACTGCAGAGAAAGGAGTTTGGAGTTTTTGAGCTGGAGCCCTGAAGTAAGCACACAGGGAAGTTTGGTCATGAGGAAGGAGAGAAGGCCCTGGGAAAAGAGACAAGTATTTTGCCTGATAGTCTGCAACTGGCCTTGTAGAGAGAGCAAGCAGGTGAACCTGGAAAGAATCAAGCTCCGGGGAGAGAGACAAAGCCTAAAGAGCGTGATCATGGAGCCTTAAGAGGAAGAGGAAGGCTGAACATCAGCAGCCATCTTGCTCAATCACGTGGCAATAGACTTTGGTGAGGGAAGTAAACTATGCTTTATGGCCTGGTAACTGTAAGCTTCTACCCCAAATAAATACCCTTTATAAAAGCCAACCAATTTCTGGTATTTTTGCATCAGCACCTCTTTGGCTGACTAATACAGAGGCTAAACAAAACACTCCTAAACAATCAGTGGGTCAAAGAAAAAAATGCAAGAGGAATTAATAGATATCTTGAGACAAATGAAAATGGGAACACAAATTAATAAAACTTATGGGATACATCAAAGACATTAATGAGAGGGAAATTTATAGCCCTAAATGCCTATATTAAAAAAGAAGAAAGGAAAAAAAAGAAAAAAAGAAAAAACTAAACAGAAGAAAAAATTTAAAAAGGAGAAAAGAAAGAAAATAAAAATTTAAAAAGAAAAACAAAGAAAAAAGAAGAAAGAGCTAAAATCAAAGAACTAATAGAACAACTGGAGAAATAGAAAAAGAACAGTAAACCAATCCCAAGGCAAGCAGAAAGAAAGAAAAAAGATTAGAAAAGAAATACATGAAATTGAGGAAAAAATGGAGAAAATCAACAAAACCAAAGCTGGTTCTTTGAGAAGATCAATAAAATTGACAAACCCTTAGTAAGGTTAACAAAGAAAAAAAGATAGAAGATGCAAATAAATAAAATCAGGAATGAAAGGGAGATGTTACGACTGACCCCACAGAAATAAAAAAGATCATAAGAGAATATTTAAGAAACTGTTTGCCAACAAATTAGGCAATCTAGATGAAATGGACAAATTCCTAGAAACACACAAACATCCTACACTGACTCTACAAGTATTGCAAGAACTCAACAAACCAACCACAAGTAAAGAGATTGAGTCAGTCATAAAAATCTCCCAATAAAGAAAAGACCAGGACCAGATGGCTTCACAGGTTGATACTACCAAATATTTCAAGAAGAATTAATTCCAATCCTGTTTAAACTCTTTCCAAAAATTGGAAAGGATGGAAAATTACTCAACACATTTTAAAAGCCAACATCACCTTAATACCAAAGCCAGTTTAAGTCACTACAAGAAAAGAAAATTGCAGACCAAGCTTTCTAAAAGTTCTCAACAAAATACTTGCAAATTGAACCCAACATTATATTAAAAGAAATTTACACCACAATCAAGTGGGTTTTATTCTTGGTATAAAAGGTTGGTTCAACATAAGACAATTAATTAACATAAGACACCATGTTAACAAATTGAAGGAAAAAACCACATGATCAGCTCGATTGATGCAGAAAAGGCATTTGACAAAATCCAGCATTCTTTCTTGAAAAAAAAAAACACTTCAAAAGAAAGGTATAACTACTGGGTATATACCCAGAAGAACTGAGAGCAGTGACAACAAACAGACATCTGCACACTGATGTTCATAGTAACATTATTCACCATTGCCAAAAGCTGGAAACAACCCAGGTGTCCATCAACAGACGAATGGATAAACAAATTGTGGTCTATTCACACGATGGAATACAATGCAGCTGTAAGAAGAAATGAAGTCATAAAGCATATGACAACATGGATGAACTTGGCGGACATTATGCTGAGCGAAGCAAGCCAGACACAAAAGGACAAATACTGTTTGAATGTGTTACTATGAACCAAATATATTGTGTAACATATTGTTTCATTCAAAAAAATTTTTATATATATCCAGTACATTTAACTGAGAAATGTATATATTTATTCATCTGTGTTTACTTTTTAGTTTTTAATTGTTTGTATTTTCAATTATTAAATGTACAAAACAAAGTTAAAAAAAAAAGAAAGAAAGAAAGGTATAAAAGGAAAGTTCTTCAACATAATAAAGGATATCTATAAAACTCCCACAGTCAACATCATACTCAATGTGAAAAGGTTGAAACCTTTCCCTCTAAGATCAGGAACAAGACAAGGATGCCCACTATCACCACTGTTATTCAACATTATGCTACATGTCCTAGCTAGAGCAATTAGGCAAGAAAAAGAAATAAAAAGGCATCCAAATTGGAAAAGAGGAAGTAAAACTCTCACTATTCACAGATGACATGATCCTATATTTGAAAACCCAGAAAAATCTACAGCTAAGTTATTGGTGCTAATAAATGAGTTCAGCAAAGTGGCAGGACATAAGATCAACACACAAAAACCAATGGTGTTTCTATACGCTGGTAATATACAAGCTGAAGAGGAAATCAAGAAAAAAATTCCATTTAAAATAGCAACAAAAAAGCTCAAATATCTAGGAATTAATTTAAGCAGGAATGTAAAGGATCTGTATTCAAAAAAACTACTAAACACTGCTAAAATAAATAAAAAAAGACCTAAACAAATGGAAGGACATTTCATGCTCATGGTTTGGAAAACTAAACATCATGAAGATGTCAGTTCTACCCAAGCTGATTCAAATGCAATACCAATCAAAATTTCAACAGCCTACTTTACAGAAATAGATCAATTAACAAATTTATTTGGAAGGAAAAGTGGTCCCAAATATTCAAAAACATCTTAAAAAAGAAGAGAAAAATAAACAAAAACGATTAATAAGAAAATAAATTAAATATAATAAATTTTAAAATAACAAATTAAATTAAAAATTTAAAAATAAAAATTTGAAATAAAAATTTGTTATACATTGTGTCTTTCATCACTGTAAGATCTGTTATCTTGTATGTACAGTGACAATTTCTTCCATATATGTCCCCAGTGTCTTGTTTTTTCTTTATTTTTCATTTATTCATATAATTTATAGCATCTTTAAAAATAAAATAAAAAATAAAAAAAGAAGAGTGAAGTTGCAGGACTCATTCTTCCTGAACTTGAAATGTATTATAAAACTAAAGTGGTCAAAACAGCATGGTATTGACGCAAATATTCTCACTGTCCTGATTTTGTGATAATCAGGGTAGACTAAACATTCGCCATATTAGAAACCATGCATGTGTCCCCAGACCTAGATTTTCTCCCTAGGTCTGGTTTTTAGAATGCTGGTGATAAACTAATCCTGATTTATTACATGACCATCCTGTATGGGAAATGACTGTAACCCTAGGTATCTTTGGTCAACCTTAAGAGATATAGCAGGGGGATGGATGTGGCTCAAATGGTTGGGCGTCTGTCTCCCATATGGAGGGACCTGGTTTGATCCCCAGGACCTCCCGGTAAAAATTTAAAAAAGAAAAATATAGGAGCGGGGGCCGCCAGGCCCCGTGTGCACGTGTGCCGTCAGACCCCACGAGTGGGTGAGCTCCCCAGGACCCATTAGCCGTCAGGGAAATGCAAATCAAAACCACAATGAAATACCATTTCAACCCATTAGGATGGCTGCTATTTTAAAAAATGGCAAATAACAAATTTTAGATAGGTTTCAGAGAAATAGGAACACTGATTCATTGCTGGTAAATATGTAATATGGTGCGGCCACTGTGAAAGACAGTTTGGTGGTTCCTCAGAAAGCTATGACCCAACTATCCCACTATTCAGTATATACCCAAAAGAATTGAAAGCAGGGGCTTGAAAAGATATTTGTACACTGATGCTCACAGCAGCATTATTCACAATTGCCAAAAGACAGAAGCAATCCAAGCGGCATCAACCAGTGAATGGATAAATAAAATGTGGTCTATACATACAACAGAATATTATTCAGCCATCAAAAAGGAATGAAGTCCTGATACATGCAACAACATGGATGAAAGTTGAAGACATCATGTTGAGCGAAATAAGCCAGACACAAAAGGGCAAATATTGTACAATCTCACTAATTTGAAACAATTAGAATAAGCAAAGTGACAGAGTAAGAGTCTAGAATATAGGTCACCAGGGGAGGTGGGTATAGGGAATGAGAAGTTTAGGTTTCAAATGTACAGGGTTCCCATTTGGAATGAAGGGAATGTTTTGGTAATGTATGGTAGTAATGGTAGCACACCACTTTGAGCACAATTAACATCACTGAAATATATATTTGAATGTGGTTACAAGGGAAATGTTAGATTGCATATATGGTAAAAGAATAAAAATTTTAAATAGAATCCATGGAACCACACTACACAAAGTATGACCCCTAAGTTAAACCATGGGCTTTACTTAATAGTGCAAGTATAAAAATGTGCTATCATTAATTGTAAGAAATGTTCCACATCAGTGCAAAATGTTGTTGGTGAAGTAGTATATGGGAATCCTGTATTTTATCCAGTGTGGTACTGGCACAAGGATACACATATAGATCAATGGAATAGAATTGACCATTCAGAAATAAACCCACACATCTACAGCCAATTATTTTTGACAAGGGTATCAAGTCCATTCAATGGAGAAAGAAGAGCCTCTTCAACTACTATTGATGGGAAAACTGATATCTTGATGAAAAAGAATGAAAGTGGACCTTTACAACACATTGTATACAAAAATTAACTCGAATGTATCAAAGACCTAAAATTGTTACATTTCTAGAAGAAAGCATAGGACAATATCTTCAGGACTTTGAATCAGGTAATGAATTCTTAGACTTTACACCAAAAGCATGAGCAATAAAAGAAAAAAAATGGACAAATTGGACTTAATCAAAATTAAAAACTTTTGAGCATCAAAGGACATTATCAAGAAAGTGGAAAGACAACCTAGAGAATGGTAGAAAATATTTGGAAACCACGTATCTGGCACGGATTTAAAATTCAGAATATATAAAGAATGCCTATAACACAACAATGACAATCAGCCCAATTTAAAAATGGGCTGAGGACTTGAATGGGTACCACTCCAAAGAAGATATACAAATGGCCATTAAGCACATGGAAATATTCTCAGTCTCATTAGCCATTAGGGAAATGCAAATCAAAACCAAAATGAGGTGCTACTTCATACCCACTAATTTGGGAATTGTTTAAAAAATGGAAAATAACAATGGTAAAGATGTGAAGAAAGAGGAATCCTCATACATTGTTGACGGGAGTGTAAAATGTTACAGCCCTGTGGAAAACAGTTTGATGGCTCCTCAGAAAACTAACTATAGAATTATCCTAGGACCCTGCAATCCCATTTCTAGGTATATGCCCAGAAGAACTGAAAGCTGGAATCTGATCAGATATTTGCATACTGATGTCAGAGCAGCATTTTCACAATAGGCAAAAGGTGGAAGCAACCCAAGTATCCAACAACAGATGGATAAGCAAAATGTGGTACATACATACAATGAAATATGATTCAGCCATGAAAAGGAATGAAGTTCTGATGCATGCTACAACATAGATAACTCTTGAAGACATCACATTGAGTAAAATAAGCCAGACATGAAAAGGCAAATACTTTAAGATCTAGCTTATATGAAGCAACTAGAATATGCAAATTCATAGAGAAAGAAGGAACATTACAGGGTACCAGGTGTGACATGGAACTAAGGAATCAGGGTTTAATCCTTGATAGGTACAGAGTTTCTGTTTGGGGTGAGGGAAACTTTTTGGTGAATAGATGGTGGTAATTGTAGCACAGCATTGTGAATGTAATTAATACTTCTGAATTTTTATACTTGAAAGTGGTTAAAATGGGAAGTTTAATATAACCACAGTAAAAATTTTAATTTTAAATTTTAAAAAATGTTGAAACTAAAAGAAGTAATAGATAAATTTACAATTATCGCTAAGACTTCAACAGTCTTCTCTTGGTAATGATAAAATGAGTAGACAAAGAAGTCAGTATGGATACATGTGGTGGTTTGGAGCTATGTACCCCAGAAAAACATGTTCTTAAACGTAATCTATTCCTGTGGGTGTGAACCCAGTGTTAAGTAAGACATTTTGATGAGGTTACTTCAGTTAAGGTGTGGCCCACCTCAATCAGAGTGGGTCTTAATACTTTTACTGGAGTCCTTTATAAGCAGAATGAAATTCAGACACAGAGAGAGAAAGCTATGGGAAACAAGAAGCTGAAGGTCAACACTACCCAGGAGAGAAAAGGGAGGTCAGGAGAGGTCACCATGTGCACTGTTATGTGAGAGAGGAGCCAAGGACCAAGGATCACTGGCAGCTAATCCCAAAATACCAGTCTTCAGGAAGAAAGTATTGCCTTGATGATGCCTTGATTTGGATTTCTATTAGCCTCAAAACCATAGACCAATAAATTCTCATTGTTTAAATCAATCCATTGCATAGTATTTACTTTAACAACAAGGAAAATAAAACCATATAGAAGACCTGAAAAGCTCTATCTACCAACTCTGACATTTCTAGAATACTCCACTCAACAGCAGAAGATATATTTGTTTCCAAGTGCACATAAAACATTCACCTAGATAAACCAAACCTGAGCCATAAAACACATCTCTTCAAATTTAAAAGGACTAATATCATAAATAGTGTACACTCTATGACCTCAGAGTTAAACTAGAAATTAATGACAGAAAGATACCTGTAAAATTCACAAATACTTGCTAAGTAAATAACATACTTCTAAATAATCCATGGGTCAACAAATACAAGAGATCTTTGAATTGAATAAAAATGAAAACACATCAAAATTCTCTCTAAGCTAAAGCAGTGGTTATAGGGAAATTTATAGCCTTAGAGGATTGTAGTAAAAAAGAAGAAAGGTCATGAATCAATGACCTAAGCTTCCACTTTAAGAAACTAGAAAAGAAAAAAAAAAGATCAAATTAAACCCAAAGCAAGCAGAAAGAAGAAAAAATTAAAAGAACAACAACAAAAACTCAATGACAAAGAAATGAGAAAAACTATTATTAGAGAAAAATCAATGAAACCAAAAAGTGATTCTCTGAAGAAAATCTAGAAACTTCATCAACTTCTCAAGAAAAAAGGAGAGAAAACACAGATTGTCAATATCAAAAATGAAAGAGGGTATACCACTCGTTCAGAATTTCTCTTGGAAGCCTTCTTTATTAGGCCCCATCTTCCTCTCCAAGAAGAATCAAGTTCTCCAATCTCTTTCCCACCACATCTCTATTCCACATCTCTATTGTAGCACCTATTATAAAGCAGTGTGTGTGTTGTGGAGGGTAATTAATAGCTGACTTCTTTTTATCCCACTACACTTGGAGGTCCTAAAGGGAGGGACTGTGCTCCCTCTATTTTTGCAGCCCTGGTATCTGGCTATAACCTGAGGTATTTACTAAGTGCATGTACTCAAAGGCTCTAAAGATTTTTTCCTCCCATCCTAATTAAATATATTGTTAATCTTTTTTCTTCTTTACCAATCAAAATCATCAGCATATTATTATATCTAAGCTTTTGACTGTAAAGAGATAACAAATGCAACCATATTAAGTCCATATAGTATCAGTTAAAAGCAAAGAAACTTGAAGTTTTGGTGAACCTGTGCTTCCTTCTTGTGTATAAATCTACAATTTTTATTTGATTTTTCAAAATGTTATAATAACTCAAAGATTCTCTTAAACATTTTTTGAGGGTCCCAGACATCCCAAGTTTAGAAAAATCTATGAACAATACCTTCACTAAAGAGAAAAAAGGGATACATAGCTTACACCTCAATGTTACTCATTATGAAACATATATACTGCTTCCAGCTAAAAGTCTTGAACAGAGTCAGAATACTTGGTAGAGACACCACCAAATAGTCCTTTATTTATTTATTATTTAAACAAGACATGGGTTTCTTTCCTCAAATGGGTGTCAGGCCATCAGAGAGAGAACGAGTATTTTCGCTCTCCTTTACATGCACCTTTCCCATGCTCTTCTCTGAAATTCCATCACCCAACCTGGGTTACTTCTTCATCCTCTTTTGTGTACAAGGGACCTCTGGTGAGGCCGGACCATGCTCTTTAATACCTCCCCAGAAAGATAATTCTAGGGGCCCTCAAATAGACCAGGCCAGGCAGCAAGATCATCTGTCAGAGATGAGCTCAATTCTACAACATCCACACTATACTGTAGGGACTTACAAATATGCAAGGTCCAATTCTGGGACTGAGATGGGAATAAGAAAAGGTTTGGAGGTGGAGGGAAGGTAAGGCTAAACTTAATTTTATATTCTGACCAATGATTTCCTAAAATTGTGCTTCTGTTTTAAAAGCCTGGACATCAAACATTCTTAATTTAATCAGTCTATACAGGTTAAGAAAGAAATTAGAAATTCTAACATGGCCTGAGTGCTGTAATATTTTCTTCAAGGACCACTGTAGAACATATATTCATGGAGGACTCAGTCAGCTTTATAGACCAATTTACTGACCATTAAAAGAATATTAATTAGACCTAAACATAAAAGCCAAGACCATAAAGCTCCTAGAAGAAACATAGGGAGAAATCTACAAGACCTGGAAGGAGGAAATGGTTTCATAAACTTTACACTGAAAGTACAAAAAACAAAGAAAGAATACAGTAGATAAATGGGGCCTTCTCAAAATTAAAATCTTTTGTGTTTCAAAGGAGTTTGTCAAGAATGTGGTAAGGCAGCCTACTCCATGGAAGAAAGTATTTGGGAACCACCTATCTGATAATGGACTAATAGCCAGAATATAAGGAACTCTTACACCTTGAAAAGAAAAAGAAAACCCATTAAATTGGCAGTGTTAATCATATTCACTATAATGTGTTACTCTGAACACATTATAAAGTGTCACTGAGTGTCACTTTGAATGCATTGTACAAAGCTTGGGTCTGTATAATGCAGGGAATCCAGTGGTGGATGATGGACTGTAAACAGGACAAATACTAGAACATTTTCACATGAACAATAACAAAGATATAATACTAAGATAGAATGTTAATAATTGGGTGGGTTGGGGGAAAAAATATTCTAAATGTAATATATGAGCTATGGTTTGTATAATATTTTGACAATGCTATTTTATAGTTTGTAGCAAATTTTTCACAGCAATGCAAGGTGTTGGTGGTAGGGAGATGTTTGGGAGATTTGTATAATGTTATGCATGTTTGTTTTGTAAATCCACAAATTTTACTATACATTTATTATGAATGTTCATATATACTTGAATAAAATTTTATTAAAAAAATAATATTAATTAAATGTGCCCCCTTCCAAATTAAATCTTTAATTTGCCACCACTCTAGCAGGCCCAGATCCAAATTAGATGGGAGAAACAAGAAACAGCATGTAAAAAAAGGAACGATTCCACAAGCCTAAAGAATTAGAAAACCACTGCACAAGACAACATGTTTCTGCAGGGGAAGGAGCCATGTCACCATGACAACCTGGGATATTTTTATTGAAAATTTTGTTAGATCATTAGGAAACTTTTTTCAGAATTTGGAGGTTGAGAGTGAAGTGTAAGAACACATGTGGGAGTTGAGAAACTCCAAATTGGATTTTTATCTTTATTTTTTAGTTTTTCCTTATAATCCACATTGCCAAATCCTGTTATATAAGGACAAAAATAATTTTATGCCCCATAATTATTTTTTAAATTGACATATATATATGATTATGTAACTTCATTAATTTGGGGAGTAATTTAACAGATGATACTAGGTTTCTTGAAGAACAGGAGAAATTTACGTTAATCAATAGTTCAAAATTGGTTATTATACATTAGCATACCCACCCTTGGCTTGAAAATCTGAAAGTATCAGATGGATACTTCCATTATATGTTGCATCTATATTATATTATCTTCCATTTGCTTTATATCTTTTTTTTTAATTGCCAGGAGAGTTATAAATATGCACATAAAATTTTGTCTTTCTAGGACCTGGACAGAATCTCTTTGCTTCCTGGGGCTTCTGATTGCCAGGCACCCACAGGGGCTGGGGTGAACGGACCAGAGAATACCTCTGGGCTTCACCTTCCTTCTGTACCTGTTGGGGACCCTTCTCACTACACTTGTATTATTTTTATCTTGTTTTTCACTTCCTTTGTACTATTTCCCAAAGGGTCTATTGTGCATAAAGTTCCGTTGTATACGTATTATCTACTCTGTATATGCTAAGTTGTTTAACCAAGTTTCTATTCAAAAATGTCCTTACAAAGCTTATGCAAAACAAAACATTTCTGCCAAGTTATGTCTTCTAACATGCACTTCACATCCATCATTTTATTTAAACCATACAATATTTTGTAAGTATTATTATCCCCTTTTAACAGATGAGATAACTGTGATCAAAGAGGTGTTAGTTCTCTAATGCCACAGCTGGGAAGTTTCAGAGTCTGTGTTAAAACCCTGGTCTGTTTACTCTTAAAGTCTTCACATTTCACTGTGCTGCACTGAATCTTAATGTCTTCATGATTCCTGAGGCATAGACTTTTAACTTATAAAGAAATTGCTTCTAGACGTTATTACATAATAGAGTATATTTTTTCTTCTACCTGAGAAACCTTATAAGTTCTTGTATTAAAGATGTTCTGTGCTCCAAACACGTAGCAGTGAGAGATAAAATAGAAAAAGAGAAATTAAAAAACAAAAGAACTCTATCATGCTCAAAACCAAGATAAACCTGAGTCCCAGAAACACCAAATTACAGTATGTGGGGCTCAAGTTGAGGCGTGCTGGACTCCCCAAATAGGAACTTCAGCTCCTACAGGGTGATAGGGACCAAGAGTGCTCAAAAGAAATACAAGGGATAGAGTTAGGCTCACTTCTTGAAAACTAGGGGCTTTCTTAGCCTTGCAAAACAGCTGAAAAGAGCTGCAATAGTGCTTCACAAAGCCATGGGTGTCTTAGTTTGCTAGCACTGCCATAACAAAGTATCACAAACTAGGTGGCATAAAACAACAGAAATGTATTGACGCACAGTTCTGGAGGCTAGACGTCTAAATGAAGGTGTTGGCAGGGCATTTCCTCTGAAGTACATGGGAATCTGGTTTGCTGGGAATCCATGGCATTCTTTGGCTTGTGGCATATCTCAATTTATGCCTCCATCACATGGCTATGTTCTCTCTCTGTCTTTGTCCAATATTTTTCTCTCTTTATAAAGACATCAGTCACATTAGGTTAGGACCCACCCTAATCCAGTTTGGCCTCAACTTCACTTAATAACATCTTCAAAGATTCTATTTCCAAAAAGGATCAAATTCATGAGAAGGGGGTTTAGGATTTGAACATATCTTTTGGGGAACACAATTCAATCCACAACAATGGCCTAAGGAGGCAGGAGAAAGCTGACACAGCTTCACATCCATGACCTGGGTCAAATCATCCACTGGCTAGGAGATTATATCTGTAATATGTCTAATAAAACAGCTAGACAGGCCTAAGCCACCAATAGAAGATCTGATTCTGGTCTGAAAGTCCCTTGGGGAAGGTGGAGGCAATCAAGACAAAGGGGTTAATGGAGAGAGAGAGAGAGGGAGAAGAAAAAAAAACTTCTTCTAATAAGGATGAATACACATACAATTTCCAAAATCCACAAGGAATATTCTCACTCAGAACACTGAACTACAAAATAAAAAATGAGGAGATGAATTCATTCCAGACAAAATGAATATAACGGTGTGATCTGAAAATGAGTTTTAAATAAGCATGTTTAGTATTCTCTGAGAGAGTTAAAAAAGAAAAAAAAAAAAAAAGAATGAGGAATTATAAAAGCAAGCAGATATAAAACAAGAAAGATTGGATGTGGAAAAGAATGAACTAGAAATCCTGGAAATAAAAAAAATTCTTATTGAAATAAATACTTAATAGACAAGATACACTGTAGACTGGTCTTAGTTAAAGAAAATTTGGTAAATTAGTAGAACTGAAGATGTCAGCACAGAGAGACAAGGAGAAAAGAAACAGGAGAAAGAGAAGGAGGAGCAGGAGGAGGAGGAGTGGCTAAGAGTAGTCAAAAGACAAAACAGTTAAGAGGCTTAAATAGGAATCTAATAAAAATCCAAGAAGAAGAAGAATAGAGGAAATGGTAGACAAATATTCAAAAAGATAATGGGTCAGCATTTTCCATAACGGAACAAATTAATCTTAAGAATAAAAGTACACAGTGCGAATCAAAATAACATATACTGTAAATTCCATATTACAATATAGATCTTAAAAACTAACCAGAGAAAAGACATATAAACTACAAAGGAATGGCATTTAGACTTACAGAAGAATTATTTTTCATTTTAATTTAGTTATATTTAAAATTTTTCTACTGTGGTTTATAAAACATAATCTTTCCTATTTTAAGCACTTTCAAGTATAAAATTCAATAGTGTTAATTACATTCACCACCATCCATTACCAAAATTTTTCTATCATGTCAAACAGAAATTCCTTAACTCTGTTAAGGATTAACTCCTCATTCCTTACCCCCATGCCAACCCTAGAAACTGTAATGTTCCTTCTGCCTCTATAAATTTGCATATTTTAGTTATTCCGTGTAAATGAGATAATACAATATTTGTCCTTTTATGTTTGGCTTATTTCACTCAATATGATTTCTTCAAGATTCATCCATCAAGGTTCATGCATCAGAACTTCATCTTTTTACAGCAAAGTAATATTCCATTGTATGTATATATCACATTTTGTTATTCATTCCTCCATTGATGGACACACGGTTGACTTCCACGTTTTGCTTACTGTGAGTAATGCTTCTATGACTATGGATGTACAGATATCTGTCTGAATCTATGCCTTCAATTTTGGGGGGTACATACCTAGAAGTGGGGTTGTTAGTTCATACGGAAATTCTATACTTAACTTTTTGAGGAATCTCCAAAGTGTTTTCCACAATGGCTGCACATTCCTACCAACAATGAACAAAGGTTCCTATTTCTCCACATCCTCACCAACACTTTTGTTTCTGTATTTGTTTTGTTGTTGTTATTTAATAACCATTTTAGTGGGTGTGAAGTGGTATCACATTATGGTTTTGATTTGCATTTCCCTAATGGCTAATGGTGTTGAGCATCCTTTCAAGTGCTTATTAGCCATTTGTAGATCTTCACTGGAGTAATATGTATTCTTTTGTCCATTTTTAAATTGGGTTGATTGTCTTTGTTGTCAAGTTATAGGAGTTCTGTATATACGGTGGATATTAAACCCTTATCAGATATATGGTTTCCAATATTTTCTTCCATTCTGCAGGTTGTCTTTTCACTTTCTTATAATGTCCTTTGATGCACAAGAGTTTTAAATTTTTATGAGGTTCAATTTATGCACTTTTTCTTTTGTTGCTCATGTTTTTGGTGTAAAGTGTAAGAATCCATTAACTAATACAAAGTCCTGAAGATATTTTCCCTGTTTCCTTCAAGAACTTTTATAGTTTGAGTTCTTATATTTAGGTCTTAGATCCATTTTAAGTTAATATTTGTATATAATGTTTACATTATTTCACTAACATAAAGTAATCACTTTCATTCTTTTACACGTGAATATCCAGTTTTCCTAGGACCATTTGCTGAACACACTATTCTTTCCCCATTGGGTGGACCTGGCACCCTGGTCAAAAATCAACTGGCCATACATGTGTGGGTTTATTTCTGAATGGTCAATTCTATTTCATTGATCTATATGACTGTTCTTGTGCCCATGCCATACTGCTTTGACTACTGTAGCTTTGTAATAAATTTTGGAATCAGGAAGAATGAGTCCTCCAACTTTGTTCTTTTTTTTTTTTTTTAAGATTTATTTATTTATTTATTTATCGCCCCCCCACCTTGCTGCTTGTGCTTGCTGTGTCCATTCGCTGTGTGTTTTCTCCATGTCTGCTTATCTCCCCCTTGCTGTGAGGTCTTGCTGCATCAGCCCACCGGGCTGCGCGGGCCAGCCTGCCCTCACAAGAAGGCCCCGGGAAGCGAACCTGGGGCCTCCCATATGGTAAACGGGAGCCCTATCGATTGAGCCACACCCGCTTCCCCCAACTTTGTTCTTTATTTTCAAGATGGTTTTGGCTATTTGAGGCTCTTACCCTTCATTTGAATTTGTTGACTGGCTTTTCCATTTTTGCAAAAGGAAAAAGGCTGTTGAAATTTTGATTGAGGATTGCAGTGAATCTCTAAACCACTTTGAGTAGTGTTGACATCTTAACAATAATTATTAGTCTTCCAATCTATGAACACAGAAAGCAAGCCCTTACATTTATTTAGGTTTTCTTTGATTTCTTTTAGCAATGTTTTGTAGTTTTCCATGTACAAGTCCTTTACATCCTTGGTTAAACTTATTCTTAGATATTTGATTTTTTTAGTTGCTATTGTAAATGAAATTGTTTTCCTGACTTCCTTTTTGGATTGCTCATTGTTGGCATATAGAATCTGTATTGATATTTGTGTGTTGATCTTATACCCTGCCACTTTGTTGAATTCCTTTATTTTCTCTAGCAGCTTTCTCATAGATTCTTATGGATTTTTTACATATAGGATCATGCCATCTATGAATAGGGAACATTTTACTTCTTCCTTTTCAATTTGGATGACTTTTATTTCTTTCTTCCTTTTTTCCCCTAATTGCTCTGGCTATCAATTCCAGTAAAGTGATGAATAGCAGTGATGAAAGTGGCTTCTATATCAATCAAGGCTTTCCAGAGAAACAGAAGCAACAGATGTATGTAAATATTATGAGACTTATTATAGGAATTAGCTCACATGGCTTTGGGGATTGGCAAGTCCAAATTCCATAGGGCAGCCTACAAGTTGTGAACTGCAATAAAGGTTTCAATGAATTGTCCAGGAGAAGCTGGCTGGTTGAAGTAGAGATAGAAATTCCTCTTTTTGACTGCTGAATCTTCAGTTCTTCCTTTAATGCATTCAACTGATTGGATGAGACTTCTCTCATTGTAGAAGACAATCTCCTTTGTTGATTAGAGATGTAATCAGCCATAGATGCAATCAACTAATTAATGATTTAAATCCACAAAATACCCTCACAGTAACAATCAGGACAGTGCTTGCTTAATCAAGCAACTGGACACCATAACCAAGTCAAATTGCCATGTAAAATTAACTATCATGGAATCCTTGGTTTGTTCCTGATTTTATGGGGAAAACTTTCAGTCTTGCACCATTGAGTATGATAGCAGTAGGTTTTTTATATTTGCCTTTTATCATGTTGAGGAAGTTCCCTTCTATTCCTAGTGTTTTGAGTGTTTTTATCAAAAAGGGGTGCTGGATTTTGTCAAATGACTTTTTTGCAACAATTGAGATGTGGCTTTTTTCCTTCATTTTATTAACATGGTGTTTTACATTATTTGATTTTCTTATGTTGAACCACCCTTGCATCCTGGGATAAATCCCACTGGTTTGTGGCATATAATCCATTTACTGTGCAGTTGGATTCAGTGTGCTAGCACTTTGTTGAGGATTTTTACATCTACATTCATGAGGTAGACTAGTCTAATTTTCTTTTTTTTTTTTAACTTTATTTTTAGAAAAGTTTTAGATTTACATTTACAGAAAAATTACACCAAAAGTATAGGGAATTCCCATATAAGCCAATCCCCCCCCCACACACACACACACACATGGTTACCCATATTATTGACATCTTAGATAATTTTCTTTTCTTGTTATATCCTTATCTGGCTATGGTTTAGGGTAATACTGGCTTCATAGAATGAAATAGGAAGTGTTTCCTCTTCTTCAATTGTTTGGAAGAGTTTGAGCAGGATGGTGTCAATTCATTTTTGAATGTTTGGTAAAATTTACCAGTGAAGCCATCTGGTCCTTGACTTTTCTTTTTTTGGGAGGTTTTTGATTACTGATTCAATCTCTTTAATTGTTACTGATCTGTTGAGGTCTTCTATTTCTTTTTTTATTTAAAATTTTATTTTTATATGAATGTTGCAAGTTACTCAGTTAACACAAGATAATAACTATAATAACAATAAATCTTCTTTAGTCAATGGTTACACACACACACACACACACCCCTTGTTTATGTTCATTCCTCAATCTTGAGGGGTTTGGGGTGATGTCCACTCTGACTGCTTCAGGCTGAGAAGGGACCTAAATATTATGGGGCAGAGGAATGAAGTTGCTTTCCTTTGCTTTTAAAGATAGCCCCTGCTTTTGGGATGGGGTTGGTCCATCATAATCATTTTGTTAGTTATACAGGTCAAGCTTGAAGAACTGGAGAGTAGGAGTTGGCCACATATCTGTTGGGTTTCAGGGTTCAACATGTTATATTGGGGAAACAGATTTTCATATATTCCCAGATAGAGCCCAATAAGGGGGTGTTGATTTTATGAGGTCATGTGGCTTGACTATGGTATCTGAATGTCCCTAGGGCCCTCAGGAGCACTTTTGTTTGAAGTTTTGCTTACTGTGGCAGTTTGTGAAGTCTGGCTGAGACCTGCATAAATAAGTGTAACCTCTAGAATGACCTCCTGACTCACTTTGAAATTGCTTAACCATAAAAACACTATTTTATTTAATATTTCCTCCTTTTGGTCAAGGTTTTTCTCCAAATACCTTGTGTAATAATCCCTTGGTGCCAGGGAGGCTCATCCCTGGGAGACATGTCTCATGCTGGGGAGAAGATATTGAGTTTATGTGCAGAGTTTGGTTTAGAGAGAGGCCACACTTGAATAACAAGGAGGTTTTCAGGAGATAACTGTTAGGCAATAGATATTATTAGACAAAATTTCAATTTTATAAGAATAAGGTTCATAAGAACCAGCATTAAGATGGAGGGCTTGACTTATTAGTTTGTTTTCTTTTAGTAGGTGTATTAGTCAGCCAAAGGGGTGCTAATGTGAAATACCAAAAATGGGTTGGTCTTTACAAAGGGTATTTATTTGGGGTAGAAGTCCACAGATACCAGGCCATAAAGCGTTATGTTTCTTCTCTCACCACAGTCCCTTGCCATGTGTTAGAGTAAGACAGCTGTCGGTGTTTGCCAGGGTTCAGGCTTCTGGGGTTCCTCTCTTCCTGGGGCTGCGTTTCTCTCCAGGCTTAGCTCCTGTTTCCTCCACA
>JAQZBX010045214.1:0-21120 GCA_029593785.1 Cabassous unicinctus
TTGATAATGCAAAGGCATTCAAGTGCTCTGATCCTTCTTTTGTCTGGTTTCCTTCTCAAGGAAAACGCTGTTTTCATAATAACGATCACTTCTTTTTCACAATCTCTTTACACTCAATAGTCCTACATTGCAGTTTAGGTAAATACCATTATTTTATTGATAGAAAGGTCAAAATGTAAAATACTAGGGCAAAAAAGTATATTGGCAGAGGAATGGCGAAAGCATACAAATCTCTACTATTTGGCATATAGGACCAAATTCCATGTGATTTATATTTTATTTTAGGGTCCATAGTAAAAACTTATACTGTCGATTTCCCTGAGTGAGTTAGAAACTAAGAGCTCATCTTTTAAAACTTGCTCAAACACTATTTTTTCCCATTGAAATCTTTCCTGGTTATATCACCTCATGATGTTAATCTTCCCTTCTTTTATTCCTCCACTGTGTCACAATCCTTATCGAGTTGTAGCTATTCAGCCCTAACATACATAATTGCTTGTATTTTTTTTCATTCCCAGATCGCTAACATTACTCAGAAGAAACTATGCCATATTAATATTGTAAATATCAGTATAGTATAGTTCCTGGTCTAATGAATGCACTTAATAAATATTTAATAGATTAGTGCCTCTAAAGGTCAATGAGAGAGTAATAACATATTCTGCTTAAGATTTTAGACCCAAAAGAAAATAAAACATAATTAGTGTGATGCTAAGAAGCTGTATTTACCCCCAGAAAAGTGCATTCTTAAAGTTAATCCATTCCTCTGGGTGTGGACCCATTCTAAGTAGGATCCTTTGGTGAGTAACATCCTCAATTAAGATATGACCCACCTTATTCAGTGTGGGTCTTAATTCTCTTACTAGAGTCCTTTATAAGAGAATTAAATTCCCATGACCAGAGAGAAATCCATGGAAACAAGAAGCTGGAAGCAGCAAAGCCTGGAAGAAAGGGGAGAGACCAGCAGACACCACCGTGTGCCTTGCCATGTGACAGAGAGTCCAGGATTGCCTCTAGCTGCTCTTCAGCAAGATGATATCGTCCTGATGATGCCCTGATTTGGGCATTTCATGGCCTCAGAACTGTAAGCTTGTAAGTTAATAAATCTCCATTGTAAAAGCAACCCATTTCTGGAATATTGCTTTTGGCAGCTTAGCAAACTAGAATAATTAGGTTAGAAAATGTGAAGAGAGGAAAAACATCAAGAAGCAGAAACAAATCAACCAATTATGTCAATACCAGGAGACAAACTTTTTTTCCTCCTTTACTGATCCTGTCTCAAATTCATACTTCTATATATCACTATTAGACATCCTTTCAGATGAATATTCACAAAGGTAGTTGCTTTAAGACAAGTTGCTTATTTCCTTCTAAAATTGTTTTTTAAATAGTTAATAGTTATTAACTGCAATGAAACAATAAACAATTTAGAGAAGTAATGACTGTGTACAGCTTCTTCTGTGTGATAATTGTATTGATGACCTGGCATAAACTGTTTTTTCTGAACTCCTTTTATAAAACTGCATAAATCTTATGACACTTTCAATGACAAAGCATCCCTAACCTATTCCAAATTCATTAAAAATTTTAAAAATCTGTGTAGTGGTTTTTTTGTTTGTTTGTTTTTCCTTTGGAGGTACCAGGAATTGAACCTGGGACCTCACATGTGGGAAGCAGATGCCCAACCACTGAGCTGCAACCACTCTCTTAGATATTTTTATCTAGCTGTGTTTGTCTGCCCAGAGCTATCAGCTAAAACCAACTTGATGGCATACATTGATGAGAGGACAATGCTGACAAAGAATACAGCTAATGCTACTATATAAAAACTAACTGCAGATCTCCTGCTATTTATGTGAATTTGTTTAAAAAGTAGGCTACAAATGTAATCTTTCATACTTTGATGTTTGGGGTTGTTTACTGCCACCAGATTTCTGGTCTTGCTAAACATAGATTTCAAATTTTGTTAGGTAGGTAAACTTCATGAAACAACTTATAACAACTTTTCAGAAAATTGCACATTTGAAGATTCAATTTTGTTCTTTCACGCTACCACTGAAACAGTCACCTTTCAGATTGCCAGGCAATTTCCAACCTCTTTGAGATTTCTCTTCCTAAACAATTTCTTCTGGAAAAGCTTTTGGCAATTACTTAACACTTCAGTCTACCCTAGTGCGTTTGGGTGTATTAGAAAAATCTGAAAATAGATTCCAGTGAAATGAAGGAAGGGCCAAAACCCTTACCTGAGAGTGTCTCCCTGGGTGAAAGATTTGTTCTGTCACATTCAGAAGACAACCTCAATACATGAAGACAGGTTTCTTTTCATTTTTGTCCTCAATCTTAAGCATTTGTCTACTGAGAGCATGAAAATGTTTCACCCAAATAATCCCAATGATTAAAAAAAGGCAAAATTTGAAATCAGTCTTTGCCATAATATTGATACTGTGTAAGTGTGTATGTGAGAATAAGAGCATAAGAGTTAAGATCACACTATCTAGAATGTGACAAATGGGTTCATATACTTGCTTGTCATTCATTAGCTATGTGCCTTGGCTAAGTTGTTTAACTTAGCAGTGAGTGCTTCAGTTCCTCAACTATAAACTGATTATGGTAATAATACCTACATCATAGGGTGTTTGTGAGGATTAAATGAGCTCATGCAAGCAAAGTTCTTAGAACAGTGCCTAGCAGATAGTAAGAACTGAATAAATGCAAACTATTATCATTACTATTGGATAGGAAGCTTCTGAGGGCAGGCCTGTGTGATAGGCATATTTTATACACTTGCTAGGATATTATTAATAGTCAATTTCTTTGAAACAACCATAATAGAAAGATGACTATTCTGCACTTTGAAAACTCTTAAAGATAATCCTTTAATAGGCAATTCATCCCAAAGTTTGATGACCTTCACATCTTTCACAACAAACTAACAACGTCTGTCTCTATGCTTTCTTCTGTGAAAATGGGAAAAACATACATAAACATCTTTGGCACTGGAATTATGATGACTGGTACTGATTGAGAGTTAACCTACCAGGTCCTGTGTTAAGCACTTCATATGTAGCAGTTTCTTTTATCCTCACAAATATCTAAGGAGATAGGTTCTCTAGTTATTCCCAATTTATGCATGAAAGAAAGTAGGCTCTAGGAGAAGTGGTAGTTTAATATTGCCAGAGCAGAGAGTGATGAGGAATTTGTGTGACTGCAGGAATAAAGGCTGATCTCTTTCTATGTGGCACTGCATTATGGAAAGGAATATATAGGAAATTCATTCTAATATCTTCATTTCCCAGTTGAAAAACCTACGGCCTAAAGAAAGACAATGACTAAGCTGAGGCAAAATCTAAGTATGTTTCCTTATAGTCCAATGGTCTCACTGCTAAACCATCCTGCAAGCCCCTTTCCTCTAGCATGATCCTGGATTTATATTTTTTCATCTCTTCAATTTTTCATAGAAAAATCAAGAAAAAAAAAGTTTGCCCTGAAATATCCTCTCCCACACATCCATTTTTTCTCCTTTGAAGTAGCAGCAACAGCTGCCAACAGAATATCCCCCGGGCATAAAGAGCATCAGTCAGCTTCACAGATGAAGGCAAAAATGAGAAGACAGAAATTTCTCTTTTAAAGAACTTTGCTAATGTTTTTTACTCTAAATTCATTCTTTCATTAGCAAGTACTTTTAAGACAACGCTGTAACCTCAAGGCAAGAATGGCAAAGCTCTGAATTCTAGGAACTTCAAGTAGTCCCTAATAGATTGCCATGGGCAAAATTGAAGGAGAGCTAGGTGAATGGACACTCAGGTCTTTATCTTCTCTGATTTATTAAAGAAAAAATCATTTCTGTAGCCAACAGTCTGTCTCACCTTCCCTATGGTATTAGAGACAAACATGATTAGCCAAGAGACAAGAGGAAAAGATAACTTCTATATTTACTTCCCGTTCCTGTGACCTTTGAGGTGTAATAAGAGAAGCCAGAGCAAGAGTTAGAGTCAGTATATTTTGGCTTAGACTAAAAGGGATGACATTCTAAATCTGAAATTTGGAAGAAAAGGGCATTCTAAACTACAAACATAACATTTCAATATTTTTCTACTATCCTTTCCCTCACATATATATCCATTAGCTCCAAACAAAAACACGCAAGCAATGCAGTGCTTAACTATATTACACCTGCTCTTTTTGCAAGAATAGGCTATATTGTAATTTGTCACTGAAAACAGTCTTCTAAGTAAACTGTGGGCAGACCACGACCAAAATTGTAACATATTCTTTTATTCATTCATTTAATAAATAATCTTGAGAGCTTGCTAAGAGCCAGGTACTTTTCTAGACCTTCAGAATACCCCAGAGCAGTGAACAAAACAGACAATGTTGGTCATGCCCTTGAGAAACTTGATTTCTAGTAGGGAGAAACAGATAGTAAATAAGATGAATAAGTAAATATACAGCATGCTAACTTGTGATACTTTCTAAGCAGAAAAATAGTAACGTAAAAATAAAGCAAAATAAAAGTAAAAAGTTAAAATTTAGATGGTATGGTCACTGAAGACCTTATGAGAAGGTGATATTTGAATGAAAACACAAAGGAAATGAAAAGATATTTGGAGGATGAGAATTCCAGAATAAAGAACAAGCAAATATAAAGGCCTTGTCACGGAAGATTACCTGGTATCTCTGAGGAACAACTATGAGTACAAAGGAAATCCATTAAAAAGTTTTAAACAGAGAAATAACATGACCTGACTTAACAGAATCTCTCTGGCGGCAGTGTTAAAAATGGACTGAAATGGCTCAAGGTGGCTTTTGTAATAGATGAGAGATGATAATGGTTTCAGGATGGTGGCAGTGGAGATGGTGCAAAGCAGTTGAATTCTGGATATATTTTGAAAATAGAGACTAGAAAAAAAGAAATGTTAAGGTTGAAACCTAACATTTTAAACTGAGCAACTGAAACATGGAGTTGCCATGAACTGAAATGGAAAAAGACTGTAGGAATTGTTACATGTGTACTTTTTGTTAGACATTATTTTGTTTTATTATTTTTTGTGGGAGGAAAGGCATAGCCAGAGCTCATTTTTTGAACATGTTCAATTTAAGATGTCTATTAAACTTCCAAGTGGAGATGTCAAGTAGATAATTGGATATACAGGTCTGAGTTCTTAAGAGAGGTCTACAAGGAAGAAATGAATTTGGGAGTCATTAGCATATAGATGAAGAAGAATCAACAAAAGAGACTGAGAAAGGGAGGTCAGAAAAAAATAGAAAACTAGATGAGTATGGTATCCTGGAAGCCACGTGATGAAATTATTTCAAGGAGGAAAAAGTAAAACTTTGTTGAATGCTGCTCAGTGGTCAAGGAAGAGGAGAACTGAATATTAACTACAAAAGTTAGCAGACTGGTGGGTCATTGGTAGACTTGATATAGCAGCATCAGTAGAGTGTAGAAGTGTGAACAGAAACGTGATTAGGAATAGAGAAATTGAAGGTGGTGAGAATAGACAATGCCTTCAAAAAAGGGTTGCTGTAAAGGGAAATGGGGATGGCTGGAGAGAAAATAGGATCAAGAATGTATTGCTTGTGTTTAAAATAGGAGATATAAGGAGGTGTTTGTATGCTGTGGGGAATGATCTCATAAAGAGGAAAGACATTGATGTAGGAAAAAGAGAGGAATATTTTGTCATAACCTACAAAATTGTGTGGGACAAAGTATACAGTATAATGTAAACTGTAATCCATGGTTAGTAGCAATACTTCAATATGAGTTCATCATTTGTAACAAATGTACCACATTAATGAAGGATGTTGTTAATGTGAGAAAGTGTGGGAGGGCATATGGGAATCCTTTATATTTTTTATGTAACATTTATGTAATTTAAAGCTTCTTTAAAAATAAAAAAAAATTAATTATAAAAAAAAGGGAGAGAGAGTTGTCCTTGGGTAGGTGGGAGAGGTCTTGTCTACTGCAGTGCCACTCAAAATGCGTCCCAAGAAAAGCAGCATCAACATCACCTGGAAGCTTGTTAGAAATGCAAATTCTTTAGCCCTGCCCTAGAGCTAGTAAATCTGACTCTGTGGAGGTGGTATCTAGGAGTGTGCATTTTAATAAGCTTTCCAGATAATTCTTATGTAATCTAGCATTTTAAAAGCATTCAGCTAGTATTAGCAAGAGATCAACCTTACCTATTGTATTAACTTATCTTTCTCCAGAGAAACAGAAGAGACAGGGTATATATATGTGAATATTATGAGATTTATTATAGGACCATGGGGATTGGCAAATCTGAATTCCATAGGGCAAGTTGCAAGTTGGGAACTCAGATGAAGGTTTCAATGAATTCTGCAGGAGAAACTGGCTGGCTGAAGTAGAAATAGAAATTCTTCTGTCTGACTGCTGATATCATCAACTGATAGGATGGGACTTTTCTCATTGCTGAAGGCAATCTCTGTTGTTTACTGAAGATGTAATCAGTTATAAATGCAATCAATTTATTGATGATATATAATCCACAAAATATCCTCACAGTAACAATCAGTCCAGTGCATCCTAGACCGAACAATTGGACATTATAACCCAGCCAACTTGACTCATGAACTTAACTACCACAGTCCACCTTTCAATGTGGCACACATGCACATCTCCTTAAAACATACATAATCTTTAAATAAAAATAATAGTCATACTTTCACCTAACATAATTCAACTGTATTGTGTTTAACTGGAAATACACTAACTCTCCAGAGGAGAATGCAAGACTTGGGTAATCGTCATTCTTAAATGTGATATCCTGTAGGTTAGAAATGATAACATTAAGTTAATACAACTTATGTAATATAAGGAAGTAAGACAGTGAAGAAAACAGAGCTATTTGCTTTGTATATATATACAAACATTCATAAACAAACAAGGAAGAAATACTAATAACCATTATAGTACTGGTCATATGGATGTAGCTTGTATTTATAACTACCACAACTCACTCCATATTCCCTTTACCCTCAGCAAGCACATCAGCTGGTCTTGGATTTTTGCTTATTGGGGTGACCCAAACCTTCACTTCTGAAGGATCTAAGCCATTGGTAGTCCTGCCTGGATTGCATTGTTGTAGTTTTTCCATTTTCTTTAATCATAGAGTATGGTAGTACTAAGACACATTCTAAGGAATCTCCTGTATTCCAGGCAAACTCTTTTTTACTTCTATTGTAGTAGAAGTGCTATTTATCCTTGAGAATCAAGATCAGTCACCTAAGCCAGTACAGTAATTCCTTTCTTTGCCTATTGATTCAGAATCATGAGGAACCAAAAGTGACCAGGTGGCAGTCTTAACTTCCAGTTCAATTGAATCATTGTTGTGTCTCTTGGTGGAATCACTCTTCCTTTTAGAACTAAGACCTATACATGCTGCAACAGAGCTTAAGGTCATGGAGAAAGTAAGCAATATTTTTTCTTCTAATGGATCACTAGGAGTAATAGTGAATGGTGCCACTCCCATTTCCACCCCTTGATTCCTGGACCCCAGAATCCTGGCTATGGGAGAAACAGCAGTATGGAGTGGATGTTGATTTAGAGCATATACAGCTTTCTGGAGAATATTGTCCCAGCTCTGCAAGGTATTGCGACACGTTGGTGCAGTAATTGAGTCTTCAAAAAGCCATTTCACTCTTCTACCAATCAGGCTGCTTCAGGATGCTGGGGAATATGGTAAGACCAGTGAATTCCATGAGTATGAACCCATTCTGACACTTTGTTTGCTGTGAAGTGAGTTTCTTGATCAGAAGCAATGCTGTGTGGAATACTATGATGGCAGATAAGGCATTCTATAAGTCTGGGTCTGGTAGTTTTGGCAGAAGCACTGTGTGCAGGGAGGTGATGCCACATCTAGAGTATGCGCTTATTCCAGTAAGAACAAAACACTGCCCTTTCTATAATGCCCATAAGTCCCCATTCCAATTTTCAGGAGCCCATTCCTTCCCAATCAATGCCCTTGCTATTTAATAGCAGACATACTGAAAGGTTGGAAATTCAATTTACATTTTCATTCAGCCACTTGCACAGATAAGACTCTGGGCTTGGTTTTTCAGAAATCTCCAGGATGCAGCTACAAGAAATAAGAGTTTCTTTCAGAGAACAAATAGAAACTTTCATGTACTTCATGCAGCACTTAAGGTGGGAATTTGAAGACTTGAAGTCTTCCCTTTCTTTAACAACTTTATCCAATGTATTTAGGAAAAACCAGTCAACATCATTACACTTTTTAACTTCCCAAATTCTGTTAAGGTATCAAATACACTGTCACCTGGAGATTTAGGCATCTCTCTCAGTACCAATATCTGTATTAGTCAGTATTCTCCAGGGAGACAGAACAGGCAGGATATATACCTATTTATACATGTTACATATCTGTTTATGTATGTATGAGGTTCATTATAGGAATTTGCTCTTGAAACCATGGAGATTGGCAAGTCGCAAGTTGGGAATTCCCCAGGAGAAAGTGTCTGGCTGACATATGGTAAACGAGAGCTCTATCAATTGAGCCACACCCGCTTCTCCCATTTCCTTTACTATAAGTTGGACTATTAGCCTCAGAGACCCAGAGAGTGTGATGTCAGGCAGAAAAGTTGTATTATTCCCTTTTCCCACTTTGGCTGATTTACAAGTCAGTGTATGCTACAGAACAAATTGAGCTACCTCTTGCAAATAAAGTTGCAAAATTCCCCATCTTTTCCAGGGCCTAATTGTTCCTTCAGCTGATCTACTTTTTATGGCCTCCCTCACTGCCCACCCACACACCCCCATTGTGCCTTTCCTTACCAAATACAAGGTTGCCATTTACTAAGCACCTAATATGCTATAGACATTTTTAAAATACATTTTCTCACTCAGTCTTTCAAACAACTCTTCCACACAGACACATTTACCCCTATTTTACAAATAAGAAAATGGAGACTTAGAAAGACTAAATAACTTAGTATCACCAATCAAGTAAGTGAGAGATCTGGAAAACTACCTTCTGCTTCTGAGTTGCCATGCAAGGAGAGCTGTTTGTTTACCTGGTCATTCTCATACCACACTCCCATCCAGAGGATACAGCTATTCAGCATCTCCAAAGTGATTTCAACATTAGCACTCTGTCTCTTGCCTCCTAGTTTTTTAAATAGTTGACTATTTCTAGGGAGTTTTATGTTTACAGGAAATCCTGCCTTCATTTTTATGCTACTTTTCCTACTTAACTTCTTAGCAAGAGCCATTTTGTTCTTCCTAGAAGTCACTGATTTAGCTCTTTTTTAGCCAGTCAGCACAGTTCATCTTTTAGTATTCTACCCAATTTTCTTTTCCTCCTCCTTCTTTTCTTCCTCATCCTCATCCTTCTTCTTTCTCTTCTTCTCCCTCTTCATCCACACTTCCACTTCTACCTCTTCTCCTCTCCCTTTGCCTCCTCTTCCTCCTTCTTCTAATTATTTCTTCATCTCCTAGTATTATGTCTTTACAATTAAATCTAGTATGCTGTTTTCTTCTCTACTGTCAAACTTTACACAGTGGAAAGTTAAAAAGTTTTAAATTACAAAATAAGTATATTTAGACTATTATTCTTTATTCTTTCTTAAAGTTTCTGTTGTTTAGCAAGTAATCTCAGCTTCTCTCCTCATTTTACCTGAAGTCAAACATTTTTGGTCACATTTGTTCATTAACTGGTTGATTTGACCATATTTTATGTTTATTAATGTATTTGACTCTGTCCCATCTGCCTAGGCTATTTTCCTCAGACACCCACACACAGCTAACTCATACACACCCCCAAACTACAAAGTATATATTGGGCAGAAGAGCCAAGTTAAACTTTTGTGCTCCCAAATCAAGGAAAAAATAAAAATACCAGGGCTAATATTATGTAAGATTGCCTATAAGACTTTCTCTGTCAATGTTTATTTATATATTATTTATTATATAGGCCTATCATTATATGCACTCTGAGTGATAAAAAGACAGATTCCCATAAAAAAAACCTTTAATGAATAAATATATTAATCAATATCTTTCAGCATTCCATGAGCAATAATGCACTATTTTATTGTAGATTTTATAACTATTGATCCATATTGAGATTCTAAAAAGAAAATAAGTACATAGTCAGGTCACGTTTTCTGAGGGATTATTACATTTAATAATATTTTCACTGTTTACCAGGGATTGAAGTTGTTGTTTGTTACTTTCAAAGATGGGTGTATAGGTAATTATAGATATTATTTTGAACTAAAGTCTAAATAAAATCTTCGATAGTTTTAGGACTGAGAGTTGACAAATTAACCATTTTTGTCATCTATGTAGGACACAATGTTTTTCACAATGACATTAAGGTTATGTGGTCTAGTAAAATGAACTCTTTTCTAAAATCCAGATGTGGGCACATTACCAACTAGTGGCTCTCTCTACTACAGGTAGCACACATCCAATATGTGAAAATGAACTCTATCTTCTCCCTAAAGTCTTATTTTTTCCTGTATTTATTATGCTGATGAATGGCACTCATCTTCCAAACCCAAAACCTAGACGTCCCGCCAAGTAACTCCTCTCCCTCACTTCTGACATCTATTCAATCACAAAGCTCTGTCAATTCTATCTCAAAGAGTTATGGAATCCATCCTTTTAAACCCGTTTGACAGCTCCTTATTCTAGGACCTCCTGATCTCTTACCTAAGGTATGAGGACATACCACTAAGTAACCTTCTTGACTCTGTTATGTCTTGTTTTCTCTACAACCACCACCTGACTACCTTGCATCATTAAAATGCCAAATTCAAGCCATTGAAACCAATGATCTTGCTGCTTTGGTTAAAAGTTTTGAATTATATACAGGGTAAAATCCAAACACCTTTGGGTGGCCCTAAAGCCCTCAGAGCTGGCCACTGCCATTATCTCCAGCCTCACCTCTTACCACTTCCTCCATTATCCCTCAAACTCTGCGTGTAGAATTTCTGTAGCCACTGTGTTTCTTGTCATGAACACAGGCTGCTACTTCTACATAGAATAATCAGCTCCCCATGTGCAACCTAAGACTCAATTTAAAAAATGAAATTGTAATGATAATCACTTCACTAGATTATAGGAGAACACTGCAAACTATTTAGCTCTCTAAAATTTGTAGTTATTTTTATTTCCCACAACTAATAATCACCATAATTTGAGCTTTTTTACTATAATGTGTGCCATTTAAACCTGTTCTAAAAACAACACATTTTAGCTGTTATACTGTTCATAAACATCATTGAATCATAAAGTTTCACTATTGTTCTCATTCAGTTCTTTAGTACAGTTACTTGCATCTCTGGGAAATTGCAAGCATTCCACTTACATTGTTTTGTTTTGTTTTTCTTTTCTTTATTTCTTCTTTCTTTTTAATTTGCAAATGTCAGTGTTGTTTTCCCAATAGTCAATCCTATATTCTTCTAAATATTCTATTGTTTTGTTAAATGATATTTCATTAATAAGAATAATTACCATCTGCCACATTGCATCATAAATTATCCAGTAATTGCATGTATATTAGCTTTCAATTTAAGAAAATAAACTCATAAAAAGATACCCTATCCTTTAAATATGGTGGAGTTCCAGGTGTATTTTACAAAGATTAGATTTGTAAATCGACTTTGATTTTTGTCATTACCACGCTGTAATAATAATTTAAAATTTCACAGTCCTTCTCATAATTGGTCTGTGTTACTTACTCCTCAGTTTAATGTGTAAATAATTGGGCTTTTATACTTACTGGATTCTCATATGATATGATTTCTGAAAGCCAAAAAGAAGTAATATTGGTTTCCTGGGCCCTGTGGTTAAAAAATAGAGGTGACTGAAATCGTTTAGATAAATTTGAAGAAAAAAAAAATAGCACCTGATTTCCAAGCTAATAGATGCAAGGAAGATTTCAGGAGACTCAGCATCCACCTCAGTTTAAAGCTATTGTTCAGAAAAAATATAAAACACCTCTCTATAAATATGTATCTCAATTTTTTAAAAGACATTTCCTTTATTTCTCCTCTCAGAAATGCTTAAGAAAAATATATCTTAGGCTGAAAATTCTGGATACAAACAATTTCAGAATTCTCCTAAGGAGCCAAAATGATCTTCTTTTTTATAATATATTCCCTTTCATTTAATTTGGATTCATCCATATTCCCCTTCACATCATCTTTTTATATTTTTATTTATAATAAATATATTGAACAAAATGATGGTCCCTGACTTATTTCATTTGGGACCTGAGTTTTAGATTTGGGCAATTTGTAAAAAGAATATAATAAAATTACTCATAAACACCAGATTCAATATACCACTTTTGCCAACTGAACTCTAATAAAGAGATCATCGCATTTTAGGGCTGGAATAGGTTTGGAGAGCATGGAATCCAACCCCAATCTATTGTAGAAAAACTGAAACAAAGGAATATCAAGTCATTGCCCAGTCACACAGCTAACAAGGGCTACACCCTCAGACATCCTGAGCCCAAATCATGTGCCCTTTTAAATAAATCACAAATTTCTTTAAATAAATAATAAATTTCTTCTCAAAACAGACTTCCAATATCAGTCTATCATTCCACTCAAGATGAAAATAAGGCTAACTGAATTTTCCATGTGACCGAGGGCCTATGAAGCATTCATTCTCAAAAGCAAAACTGAGAACATGTGAAATTTCTGTAACAGACATTTTTTTCCAAGGCTGCCTTTCTGTCTGTTCACAAGTAAGCTGCCCAAGGTGTTGTTCTCCACTGGCAGCAGCTACTCATCTCTGACTATTTTTTTTTTAAGGCAATGGCACTAATTTTAGATGAGTGTTTTTAAAAAATAATAATTTCTTACTCTCAATCTCTGATCATCTTGGAAATTATTTGCAGGCTTTGTTTTCATGCTCTGCCTAAAAGCACTCTGCTCATGGCCAAAGAAATCTGTAGATATTAAGTTTGGTGTTTGAAATGTGCACTTTGGCAGACTTCCATTTAAAGGTGTATTTTTTATGAGAGATAAAGAGCAGCTGATTATACTTACACAAACCCCAGAGGAAATGGACTCTATTGATGGTAACTGACTAAAGTGGAGCTGGAAAATCTCACTCTTGCCCCTCCCTCCAACCTCTGCTCTAATATTTCTCAGCCAAGTCATATCAACATTTTGCTTGTTTGTTTCACCATCCGGCAAAGTATCCAGTAAGGAAGGGAAAGGAGAGAGAGGGTACTTCCCATGAAGTTAGGGGAAGGAGGCTCTGGGAGGTTTCCCGGGCGATTAGAGCTGGGAAAGTTGATCTGCTTTCACGCTGTAGATGTGGCGTGCTGCAGTCACGCCTCTCACTGCCAGCCCAGCAACAGGATCCTAATCAGTCACTATGAAAACTCATTAGTTCCACAGCAATGAGTCCTCCACTGCTGAAGCTTGGCGCTATGCTCAGTACCATGGCAATGATCTCAAACTGGATGTCCCAAACTCTCCCATCCTTGGTAGGACTGAACATCACGAAGCTGTCGTCGCCAGATACCTTAGTAAGTCACGCCGGTGGGATTGGCTATGTTGGGGAGAAAGTGTGTTAAATTCGTGGGCTTTAGTTTGTAAAGTGCAAAGGCTGAGATTCTGCATACTTGTTTCAAGGTCTGCTTCAAAGCCACAGTATTTGTGGGGCAATGTCAGTAATGAATATTTCTTTATGGGCATTTTAAATTTATATGAAAAATAAATGGATTGCCTGAGTAATTAGCTGTGAATAGGAATACTAGACTCTGTTAATTTCTTAAGAATGAAAAGTTTTAAATTAACTATATTGATTTAAGGTTTGCAAGGATTTTTAAAGAAATGTGTTTAGGTTCTTATTGCTTTACTTCTTTTAATATCTGTAAACTCCTGATAATTTTCCTACAGGGTATGCTGCAGACTATATTCTTCCTTGGAATGCAATGTCTGTGACTGTTTGCAATGAATTAAGTTAGGGAAACCAATATCTTTAAATATAAATGAATAAACTCCCAGAAATTTAAAGCCTACTAAAAAAACCTTTAAGAAAGCTAAGGAACATGAATGATAGAAAACTCACTCGATAAAAGCAACTTCGTGCATTATTTAATTTTTATAAATACTTTTTCTAACATAAGGCTATCTTTTGTAGTCTTCACTTACCTAAAATTAATGGGAAAGTGATTTTTACCGCCCCCCCCACACACACACACATTCTAAAAAGTATTTTCTGGTAGCTTGAAATAAGATTTAGTTAGAAACACTCTAAAATCTTTCAAAGAAAAACTCTTGAATTTTCAATAAAAGTTTACAAATTTAAATAGAAGGGATATACTGGAAAAACAATTTCCCTGCTAGCAAATAAAAGGTACAGAAACAATTAGGATTTGGGCCATTTTTGCTTTATCTGGATTATTCCAGTAGAGCAAAAAAAGTTTACTAAAAGAAAAGTAACTTCCCATTTTCCAGATTTGTTTACAGTTACTAATGATAATTAATCCACCAATTGATCAATAGTAATTAACTAATTGAGCATAATCAGACCAAACTAATAGCATAATTTGCCTGATCAATGTGTCAGACATTCAGCAGAACACATGTGAGACATACTTTGACCTGTTTTAAGGCTCTCACTTCCCTTGAATGACTTATGATACCCCAGAACCTCTGTTATGGAAGAGATTCTCCTCTCTATCTGCATGATTTGGCATGGCGGAGGGATATAAAAGAGATTTTTAATTATAAAGAAATCATGATCTGTTATCAATAAACAATTACAAAACAAAGAAATTTATATCATTTAATATTTACCAAATCTAGTTCCCTCAATGCCCAAGTACTTGATTGCAAAACAAGAAACTTAGTTATTGAATAAACTCTTTCAGGAAAATGAATCTAAGGTAAGAAATTTGTGCAATGAATTATATTTCAAACTTGGTACCTTGGTTCTGAGATATATATCTTTTTTGTGTATAGAGACATTTGCATGGCTATTTTCTGTTGTTGCTGACTGAGAAGAATCAAATTTTCAAATTTATTCATGATTACTATTCTTTTAGGACTTCTATTTATCTTGTAAATTTAAATTGAATTAATTTTTTCTTTACTTTCTGGTATTTACTAGAATAGAGAAACCAGTTTCCAAAGCATTTTCTTTCATGTGCTTTATAAAAGTGTCATGCCTTATAAAAGAGCAACGCCTCTGACATTTCCCTACCTTAATTATTCAAAATAATTGCTCATGCCTTAGGATTCCCATGGTGAAGAATGAATGAATCTGTGTTTCCTAGAGTAAGATTATAAAATATTAATTCTGGAAAGGATCTTAGAAACCATCCTGGCCAGTTATTTTCAAACTCTTTTTTAATAACAGAGACTTCTTTTTTGCTAATTAAATTCGATGTGCTATGAGCTGAATAAATATTTGCTGAATGAATGGTGAATTGGAAGTCCGATATGTAAAACAGGCCACGGTTTAAATAATAAATGTGGGAGGGGTAGGAGCTTGGAAAAGGGGTTGTTTACTGGGCCTCCACCATCTGCTCCTTCCCCACATAATCAATAGTCAACCTCCTGACCCAGTCAAGACACCTCCACATAAATCTTAGGTCTCTCCACATATTTCCTACCTAATCCAATTTTCTCATCCTGCAATTGGGGAGAAATGTATGAGTGTGGATTTCCCCCAGCTAGTTAAAGTCAGAGCCAGGGGCACAGCCAAGTCATCAGACTTCCAGTCATCCCTCCTGGTCCCTGATGTCCTGCTCAGGTGTTTCTATGTCCACGGGCTCTGCTTTTCTATTTCTCCTACATACCATCACCTCCATACCTTTAGTACCTTTCCTTATCTCCCAGGCCTCACAGAGTCAGAGAAAAATCTATAAACTGAAATATGTCACATCTAATACCAAAGTTTCTGCATTCGTGCAAAAGCATACATCCTTTCTGTTGATTTCTGGTATTGTGGCAGAGCAGTGTAGGAACCTTTTCCGGCAGGAGAGTCCTCCAGCTGCCTCTCAAATAATTCCACAAGGCATCTATCTGCTGTTTCCCCATTGGGCTGGTCAGCCTCTTCCCTTAGGTGGAAGGCTTAATTGTTCTCTGTCCCCATAGGTATGGCTATAAAGTGTTAGGAAAGCCCTTCTCAACTTCCTTCTCTATGTTTTCACTTTAAGCAATATGAATGGGATGAATTTGCAATTGTGTGTACACCATTAAAAAAAAAGTCGGTCTTAAAGTTTGTTTTATGAGTTTTTGTGGGATATGCAGATGGCATAAATTCAGATTTGCACTGATGTGCACATAGTCTTTTTTTGGAATATAGTTTTAAATTACCTGAAAAAAAAAATAGAAAGAAAGAAAATGGCAATTAAACCGGTCTATAGAGGATGCCTCTGAAAATAGGTGGTGTACATTTGATTTTCTTAAAAGCTGAAAGAAGTTTTAAAATTTCCAGGTATGTTTATCAGTAAATAGTTAAATATAGCTTCTTAATTGGAGACTAGGCAGAGGACATTCAGCAGACACCAGCTGTTCTCTACTGCTGTGGTAGGAAGAGGACTTGAAGGAAACTGTGGGCATAAGCTATTAGTTTGCTACATTTAAAAAAATCTAACTGAGCTTTCCTCATATACAACCACTTTGATGAGTTAGTCAACTTTTAAGTTCTATAAAATGAGTGTAATTATATCCTCCAAGTTTCCTATCTTCAACTAACCACTTTGTTTCTAGTCCTGGATGAAGATACGTGACTTCACTGCACATAAGATGATTTTCCTTCCCCAAATCCTTAGGCAATGTCCATTTTTTGATAGGACAGCTAAACAAATTAAGGAGTAAGAGACAGGTGAGAGAGTAGAATGGCAAATCTCCATAAGTACAGGGAATGTGATGATTACCTCTTTGATAGAATTATCACATGGATCAAGAGTAGATTTATTCTTTAGTGCCTGAAGCAGAACTAGGGTAAAAAGGAGGGGAAATTACTAAGAAAGAAGTTCAGATCAAGCCCTAAAGCTTTCTACGAATGGAAGGGCCTTACTTAGAAAGTAAAATCCCCACCAGGCAAAGGGTTTAAATGGAAATGCAAGGGAAATACATTGAGTGGAAGGAAATAAGACCCAACAGGACTTCTAAGGTTTCCCAAAACCCTAAGTCAGTTCAATTGCCAAAGAATATGGGCAGAGCTAACCAACTTAAATTTGATAGTCTTTGATTTTTTGTGCATTTGCTTACTCTTTATTCTTAGAGCCTTGAGGTTTTCTTCAGTGAGGAATATGCTTTTATTTCAGTTCCAAGTAGTCTTATAAGAAATAGGAAGAAAACTGCTATGCAGTGACATCTTTATTAACACATCCTCCAGAACACAGCTTCTTTTAGCGTGGTCTGTCAACATCTCTCTAATTCCTGTCCTCACATTTCTCCTCTCTCCACAACTAAAGCCTTTAGTATGCTAAACCACATTTTGCTCTTTGGGACCAAACCTAGCCTCAGACAGAAAATTTACAAAGGGTTTTCATCACTAAGGTATCTCCACTCTAAATCAAATAGGTTTTAATAAATGGATTTCTCTCTGCTTGATTTCCCCCACCTGGTACAGTTTCAGTAGCTAGAATCTTATTCCTTTTTGCCTCTCTGTACTTTTATAAAGTGCCCAGAAACTCAGCCTCGAACATAAGATCTAGCAATATTCAACCAGTTGATTTTATACTAGTCACAGGATAAGAACTTTGTCTCTTTGCCTGCCCTTCCACAGCAACCAGGCCTGACCCAGGAATCTCCTGTTGCCTCTTGCTGAGACTTTATTGCTAATTGCTCTTGTCTCCATACTGTTTGGCTTATGTTCTTTACCTGCCTGTATGCATCTCCTCCCAACAACTGCAGAGGAGTCTGTCTCCTCTAAAGCATAAGTTATATGGCTATTGATATATGGATACAGATTATCTATCTATATTCATCAGCAGAAGATGAATGTGGCAAGCTCTGGGTTGAAAGTTGGAGAAAACTAGTATAAGTCCCATACATGATACTTACTTTTACTTGGAAGAATATTCTATGGATTTGAGTTTCTTCATGAATAAAATAAGATAATGATACCTATTTCTAAGTGTAATTGGTTCAAAGGAAGTGAAAATAATATGAGAAAGGATTTTATAAAGAAAAACCCATGGAAATGCAAGATATTTGTATTTATTTTTACTTTTACCTCTTCAGGCCTCAGGATTCTTCTTTTCTGGTACAAAGTTCCTGAAGTTTCAGGAGAACTCTCACACAGTAGCTTTATGTTTATAAAGCATAGTTTTGTAGTTAAATATAAGCAAAGTATCCAGACTTGAAATCTAATTGTTAAAATTATCATTTTAATTCTCCTATTTAGAACATTCTTAAATATTTCATGAGTTTCATAATATTAAAAACTGCTAAATAGTTCATTTAGTTCTTCTAATTAACACAAAAGGTTCAAAGAGAATTGCTTCAGTAATCACTGTGATTAGCAAAGCTGTGAGTAGTAATAAACTGTATGCACCCTCCAGGTCCAACAAGCACCCATCTTTACCGTGGCTCAAAAAATGCTAGCAGATTTATCATGATAATGTATGAAGGGGAATTTCAAATAAGTGGTGGTGCAGTGTGGTGGTTAAACTTGCAGGCTCTGAAATCAGACTGGAGAAATACAAATTCCAGCTCTGCTGACTGACTGACTTTGAACAAGTTCCTTAACCTCTCTAGGTCTCAGTTTCCTCATCTGTAAAATGGACAAAATAACAGAACCTAGTCCATAGGGTTGTTGTGGTAATCAAAGGAAATGCACATGAACTACCAAGGAATGGAAAGAACACCATGTAAGTGTCTGCTATTGCTATCACATACCTTTTATTAACAACTTAATACTTGCTCCTAAAAGCTTAAATTGGAACAGGTCTCTTCTTATAGCTATCCAAAAATATATCTTGAGGTCTTACCTGATTTTATTTTGATTCTCTTTTCAGTGTCTGCCCTGGTGTCCAAAAGGGAGTACCAGAGACCCTTGTAAGGCTGCCTTTATTAATCATTGACCCTCACGCAGAAGTCTCCATCAAAATCCACAGGACTCTCAGGCACTCTTCTTTTATATTAGCTTTTATTTTTTTCTTTCCTTTTTTTCTTGCCAAAGAGGTGATTTTTTATAGTTCAGATCATTCAAACTAACTCTGTACTAGAGAAGGTCATGGTTCTCCTCAATGACTCTTGCAAGCAGACAATTGGAAGTACAGACAAGGCCAGAGTCTTTACTTTTATTAAGCTGATGCTTCAGGGAGAATGCTAAATGAACAACAAACCCTTCTCACCTTTCTCACTTCCCTCATTCCAGAGAGCAACTGACACCTTGTCCTGTCATGATAAGCTCCTCACTAGTTAGCCAAACACTTAGCAAGTGAACATCAATATTAATGCTGCCAGGTTTAATAATCACTGTTTGCACTGCTGTTAAAGATATTTTAATATTATAATCGGGTTGCCCCTGCACCTTTATCCAAAAGCTTAATTTATTCTAGTGACAAGCCTTAGTTTTCTGACCTATTTCAGATTTGTGGCCAATCTTATAAAAAGCCTAGCTGAAACTACAGGACCTATGTCTAGATACATTTATCCCATACTCTTATTCATAAACTTTTAATTATTTCAATGAAACTACTTTGCTAAGTTCTTTCTATCTCCACTCTCTCTATATCTCCATTTATTTCTTTTTTTATACAGAGAGGATGACTCAATAATCTTTAAAATAATCTCTGACTCTAGTAATGTATTATCCTGAGTAATTCTAATAATATATAATTTCTATTCTAATTGGATATTTAGGCATAATTGCTAGAGAAAAGAGGTGAGGAGAATGTAAAGGAGAGGAATGTTAATGAATCCACCCCCAAAATAAAAGGTTGTGTAAGAGACGTTTATGAACTATCTTATAAAAAAGTCAGAAACGAGGAGACTAAAAAGATAGGTCTGGCACCATTTGCTTTTCATTATAGATCAATGGCAAAGGCTACGATATCTTTAATATTTTTTTGAGTCTCTAATTTATAGCTTTCCCAACATTTGTTCATGGTTATTGTTGTAATGCCTGTCAGCGTCTTGTAGTAATCATCGCTAAAGCCCAGAAAAAACAAAAACTCCTGCATATTGGTTTATGATAAATGATAAGCTGGGGGATGGGGCAGAATAGACAGAAGATTATCTGTTCTGCTGTGAATTCTGGAGACAGTAGACCCCAAAGACTATGTTAGATTTGAAGGGAGTGACGTCTGCCTCTGATGTTGAAATATTTTGCATATATCGAGTTACATAAATATATTAATAAAATTAATCTCACTCATTTATTTTTACATGTTTAAACCTGGCTACTAGAAAATTTAAAATATCACATGTGGCTCTCATTATATTTCTGTTGGACATTGCTGTCCTAGAGCATATTGTCTAGCTTCAAACCCTAGTTCCAACACATACAAGCAGTGTGTCCACAGGCAGGTTATTGGATTTCTCTTCTGTGAAGTGAGAATAATAAGAGTTCCTGCTTCTTAGGGTTATTAAGAAGTTTAAATTTGTTACTCTCTATATAAAGTACCGTTAGAGTACCTGGCATGTAATAAGCACTATGTAAGTTATTATTGACATCATCAATATTGTTATTATTACTAATGCTATTTGCCTCAAATACAAGGCAGCAAGGAGAGAAGATTTACATTATTTATAATACAAATTTAAATGTTATAGGCATTTAAAATGAGAGCTATTTGAAGAGGTTTGTAAAAGGTAAGAATCAAAGTATTTGTCCTCAAAAGAATTTATAATGCAAAAAAAACTATTATATTCCAACACTGAAAATGAACAGGGAGATTTCAAGGATCTCTGGTATTGCAAAGGTATAGAAAGCAGAATTCTGAGGAAAATTATATACAACAAGATCCATTATGTGGAAATAGACACATTTAGTGGGTGGTGGTTTAGATGTCCACAGAACTATTATAATCATTCATTCTTTCATTTCTCAGATATCCATCAAATATCTACTGGACACCAGACATGGTATTAGGTATTGGTAATATAAATTCCATAAAATAGACAAAGGCTTGCCTTTACATTACT
>JAQZBX010045215.1:0-21120 GCA_029593785.1 Cabassous unicinctus
GTGAGGTTGCTGCATCAGCCCACCGCACCGCTCAGTCCGGCGTGCCCTCACAAGGAGGCCTCGGGACGCGAACCTGGGCCTCCCATATGGTAAACGGGGGCTCTATCCACTGAGCCACACCCGCTTCCCATAAGCTCTTTTAATAGACAATAAAGATATCACAATACCATAAAATATTACTGCACACATTTTTAAAAATTTCATAACTCTGTTTCTTCTACAACACTATGCCACCAGAACATCAGGAAAAAAATATTCTTTAGTGAGAGCCATGGTGTCTTGATATAAATTTCTTGAGCAACATCACTATTCCACTGTAAAAAAGAAACCTGGGAATGTGTCCAGAAATAATACCAAGCTGTTACAGTTATAATTTCATCACCTTTCTTAGCATTTTGTAGTTTTTTTAAAAGTAAAATGTACTCAATTCCAAACTTTAAAGACATATAAGCAAGTATGCTAATTAATAAAGGATTTAAAAGTCATTTCTTCTATTTGAGCATGGATTAATTTCAGGCAATATTTCTCTGTCAGCTTACTCTATACATTTTGAGTGAAAAGAGGAAAATGTTCTGAAAAGAGAACAGATTAAATTATATTTGATGTAAATCTACATACTGCAAAAAATGTAGCCTATTGAAAATTATGGCACACACTTTTAATGTGACAAGCTCCTTTCACTGTGGAAAAATGGATCTTAAATAATTGAAACTGAATATTAACTTCGGAAACAGCTTATGATGTCTTCAGTTCTATTAGCAGTTGATAGGTGAAACCCTGCTATCTGCCTAACACAATTAGATGTTGCAAGTTACAAAGAAAGAATAATACATGAGCTAAATTCCTTTTATTTTTCCCTTTGTTATGTATTTTTGTTCCAAATTATTAGAAGCAGTAACATTAAAAGAGATTCTCATATTTTTAAAAGTCTATTCTCATTAAATATACTTGTGAGATAGTGCCTCTTAATTCCTTTCACAAAAGAAGTCCCGATGTTAATTAAGCATGAAACTGGAGTTACCACAGCATAGCACCTTGTACACATAGTAGGTGCTCAACAAATATTTTTCATATAAATTTCTACCACATTTTCCTTTATTCATTACCTTTCTAGGGTGACTGAGAAGCTGTATCTATACAAATGAGACGGTTTCAGAGTAATCACTTCAAATGAAGTTATCTCCAGGGGTAAAAAATAAAATATATCTAGTGAAAGATTTCAAAATTATAAAATCTAGTGGGGCAATTCAATCTTTGTTTAATTAAACAGTGTAGTTTCTGTGCCTTCACTCTAGAAGACTGAAGCCACGAGTATATATCCTACTCATATTTGTATCCCTGGTGTCTAAAATAGTCCCTTGTATATACCATATGGATGGATGGATGGATGGATGGATGGAGAAAAGTGTCTTCAGAAAGTATTTGGTACTCATCTTACATCTCTTTAACACCTTTAACACCTTAATATCGCTTTAAATTTTGAGGAACGTGGCTCAGCTTTCACTCCACTGTTCTATCACCAATCTATGATTCATAAATCATAGCTTCTGAGTTTGAAAGGATGGATTATCCAATCAAACCTCCCACCTAGGGCAATAATTCTCTGCAATATCATTGTTATCCAGCCTTTGCTTGAATCCTTTGTCCCAAGGCAACACTTGTTGGTTTTTAAAAATAATTTACTTTGAAATACGTTCAAATTTACAGAAAAATTGCAAGCATAATACAAAGAGCTACCATCCCCCCTCCCATTTTCCCCAATTGTTAACAAGTACCACATTTCTTCTCACTGTATATGTGTGTGTGTGTAACTAGTTTTTACTGAGCCATTTGAGAGCAGACTGCAAGCCTAATTTTTGTCACCCCTAAAATTCTAGTATATATTTCCTTAAAACAAGGGCACTCTTCTCCATAGCCATCATACAACCTTCCAAATCAGGAATTTTGGAAGTTTCAATACCCTAAGCAGAAAGAGTTAAGAATTCTATGTATACCTATATGTATGCACACACATTATCTATCTATCTATCTATCTATCTATCTATCTATCTATCTATCTATCTATCTTATCTATCTAACACCATGAGTTCATACAGATATCTCCAATTCCAATCCAAAATGCACTCTGATGATATTTTCTAAGATATATTGACTCTTTCAAACATACTTTTCTCCAGCCTCTTCCACATGTGACTGACATTTAAATAAGGAGGAAAATCAATATGCATAGAAGTCAAAATGCCTGACTCAAGATGGACTTAAATGCAGATGGAATTGGCAGCTACTTCTGGAAACCTTTTCTCCACCAACCTCTCCACCCAACCAAATGCACATTTCCCACTGATTGTTCCACAGATGCCGGAAATTCTAATGTTAGAATTCATTCCATTGAATGAATCAATAAGAAGTGAATGAACATAATGGCAAAGAACAAAATCTATGGTCTTTGGGGTAAAACAGACCTGGCTCCAATCCCAACACTGCCATTGATATTGCTCACTCACCTAATATATGCAAATCTCAAATTTTAAGCTTAAAATAGCTGTAATAATATTTACATCATACAGTTATTGTGAGATTTAAACAAGATGAAATTTTGCAGTATCTAGAGAGAGCAGACCCCACATATGTAAATTTCTTCATTGACTAGCACATGTTTTAAAATTCCTATTTAAAAAGACATATTCTTGAAAGGACTCTTTAAAATCAAATATATATATAAGTAACTAAAGTTATGTGAATGAACTTATTAAACATTTTCTACAAGATACGGTAAATAAAGTTGCATAAGAATATTGGTTGCCTGGTGGATATTGTTGTTCATGAAGAAAAAAATGTGGTGAAAAAGGGAGGTGGTGAATTTCAGAGTTCAGTGTTTCTTACTTGACCTTTAACTTATATTGTGTCCTTTTTAGCTTCAGGCCCTTTGATTTTTTTTCAAGGATATTACCTCTTTACTTATTCCATGCTTCTCAATTTCAAAGTACAGCATAACAAAGTATAGAAGTGGACCATATCCAGTAATTTCCCAAAAAGTATGTAGAAGAATAGATCCGAGGCAATAAAGCTTGACCAGAAAGACTATTACTGACAAATCTAATTGCCAATTTTACAATTAAACCACTAAAAATACTAGAAAATGTAAATAAGTGGAAATCATTTTATTATTCAAGTTTGTACATATTCACTGTGCCAGGATTTTCCATATTTAATTTAAATATAGGTTTTACAATTAAAATTGACCAAAAGTGCTTGCCTATAGAAGTGATCAAAAGTGCAACTGGTTATAATAGTTTCTTCTTGAATTGTAATTTTTTTAAATAAGAGCATTTTAGAATAGATAAATTCCAGTTGACATTGCCCCTTCTTAAATCCAATCTTTCTTTTATTAAGTATATAGATGAAATAAAAGGTGATGGATAAAAGTAGGATGAAATATTATCTGAAAGCTAAACTTCTTGAAGTTCATATGTGAAGTAAAGAAAGGAGCAAAATTCTTTTTTTTTCCTTTTATATATGCACTTTTTGTCACAATGAAATATTTTTCTTTCAATTAGAATTGCTTCTTATTTCTTTTTATCTTCATTTCACTACTTGTTTCCTGACATAATTGTTTGGTTCTTTGCTCACGATCCAGAATTTCTTTGGGGAAGAGGCTTTTCTCATCAAACACAGCTTTCAATGCTGCAAAATGATTAAGAAAATGGCATAAACAGTGGGAAGATACAGATTTTTAGATAGGTTTTACTTTTATCTAAAATTCTATTTATTTCTAAAAACAATAGTGTATTTGGGAAAATTGTCTTTAAGTTTCTGCCATTCCTTTTACTTCAATTTAAATTTAAAAACTAAATTTTAATAGAGTTCATTTTATTAATGCATATATATCACAACAGAGATCTACCACTTAAATGCAGAGGGCTAAATAAGCTTGTGTTTCCATTTTTATTCTTTAATCTACTTTACAGCTATCAAGGACTCATAAAAAGCTATGAACAAATTATTCTGTATTGAAATAAGACAATTAAAATAATCAAAATACAGTTTGACTGTCTGCATGACTAAACAAGTGCATCTGCAATCATATCCTTATAAGATACTTTGATCTGCAGGGATCTGTGGCTTCAGGGGGAAAAAAGCCAAATTATCTCCATGGGTGGTTATATTGTGCATCAATAAGAAGCAGAAGGAAATTATGCTATGCATTCAAAAAGATAATTTTGGCCTTTTGCTTAATTTTAGCATTTCAACAAATGTTTATTGAAGGTATATCATGCACAATGTTCTGTGCTCAGGCATAAATGGGATATAAATATGACTAAGTCACAGGTTTTCTTCCAATTGGTAGAAAGTAAGAGCACTACTCAAATAGCCAAAATATCATATATAATATGATATACCATTCTAGGAGAATATGAGAAATGTAAATTGTCCTTCAATGTATAAAGACATTGTAATAATATGCAGCGATCAGAAGAAAAGCTTTAAGAATTAGGCACTTTTTGAGTTAGCCCTTGATGTCTAGACAGGATATTAATTGGTAATAAGGACAATGGAGGTTGGGAATTGTTGTCAGAGGGAAAAAGAAATGTCAAGTAGAGGAAACAACAAAATGAATAAAAGTATGGAGAATCAAAAGCTACAGAAACATAAGATATATGAAGGAGAATAAAGAGGAATGAGAGGTTAGATCTGGACTGAGGGAGACTGTGCATTCTAAGGAAAGGAATGTGAAATAAAGAAACTTAATAAATACTAAATGATTTCACGGTACAGTGGCATCCTTATAAATTTTTATTAAAAACAAAACAAAACAAAAACAACTCTCCACCTTCAGGATAAACATGACTGCATAAATGACCATTTTTACCCTCATTGCCTTCTTTCCCTTGGAAATTATACAAAAATGCCCAGTATAATTTGGGGAAATAACCCTGTAACCAGATTCTACCTTCAGCAATACCCAAAACAGTTGTAATTTGTCCCTTACAAAATATAAAGAAGGACAGCCAAACTGCAGAGACTGGGCAGAAGCTGTACAAGAAAAGTGATAAGTATGGAGCGGGATAAGGCTAGCAGCAGGAGCATCTCAGAAAGTGCTAGTGGATTGGCACTTCCTGAAGGTGAGAGGCTCATTCTGCCTTATCCTTGGTTTATAGCTATGGATGCAAAATGAGGTGAACAGGGCTAGGAGTAGAAGCTCTTCTCCACCTAGTTTGTTTCAGAGAATCAGCTGAGGCAGGGCTACATAAATAATTGTATACATAAACCATTTTTGCCAAAAAGCAGTCTGTTTCTGTGTGTTGTAAAATATTGAAGGCTACTGTCCGGATTTGCCAAAAGGCTGCTGATGCAAAGTAACAAAAATCACTTGGCTTTTATAATGGAAATTTTATTTGGGGTAAAACCTTACAGTTCCAAGGCTGTGAAATGTCCAAATCAAGGCATTATCAGAGATGATTTCTCACCAAAGTTAGTTACTGGTGGCCAGGATCTAACCACCATATGGCCTGGTTCAGGTCCTCTGCCTGGAGCTGCTCTGTGGGCCCAGTCCCTAGGGGGCCCCTTTCCATGCTTCTGTGCTCTGCTGATTCTAGACTCTGGGACCTCTCTCAGCCTCTCAGAGTTTCTTTGCCTTTCTGCAGTTGTAGGTGAATCTGGAGTCCTCTCTACTTTCTCCTTTCTCTCACATGGCAGGATCAAAATGGCAGCTTCCCTTTTCTATGTGTCTCTTCCACTGTGTTTCTATTTATATAAGGCCCTGCAAGAGAGCAGAGACCCCACCTGTCTCATGCCTCACTGACATAGTCCAATCAAAAGTCATCTAATCAAGGTCCCTTAAACAAATCTAATGCAAGCAAAGGGTCTCACACCCACAGGATTGGATTAGTTCAAAATAAAATCTCTTTTGGTATTCACCAAATCCAAACTGTCATAGCCACCCTGATTCCATATCCCAAGTGCTCACAGAGGAATTTATTGCAAATTTCAGATATAAGGAAAACCCAACTCCTTAAAGTTAATTAATTAGTAGAGGAATTAAGGGAATGGGCACTGCATGGACACAAACATAAGGATAAAAAAAAATAATGGATAAGAGCATCAAGACTAATCAATAGATGGGGGGATTGTGGGAAGATGATGACAGACTAACAGGCAGAGCTGAATGCTCTCAAAAAGAGAAAGAGCCAAAAGCTGTCCAAGGGACCTGCTTTGGGGGTCAGCAGACCAGGACAGTGCTACACAACTCCCAGGAGGGTGAGGGACAGAGTGATGAAGAAGCCGAAATGACAAACGTGAGTTACCAAGCCCCCATGGTGGCTGGGAAGGGCTCCCCTGCCCCACCCTTGAGATACTAAGATGGGGTAAAACATCTAGCTCACTGCAGCCAACTGAGAGGAGAACAGACATCTTCCTCCCTGTCAGCTGTTTTAAGGGGAAACGGAGGGGGAGTCACGGAGCTTTTCTTCAGTGAATTCGGCCAGCAGAACCTGCTTTGAATCTCTGATCTGGATATTCAACACAGGAACACAGGAAAGTCGAGACTGAGACACCTCTGTGGAAAGGTATACTGACAAGTGCCATCTCCTGGCCAGTCTTATAATTGCAAAAACTGCTTTCTGAGATCTCTGTATCCAATCCCTGGGAGAAAATCTGCGCCCTACTAGTGAGTCCCTGACACGATTTTGAAAACTTAAGTTGGGCAATTTAAAGACTTAGAATAAGTTGAACCAAATATCAAACAAAAGCTGTGAAAAAAACAATAGGCAAGAGAGAAATTGGGCATCAGAGTAAATTTACCAACATATTCAGATGCCTAGACATCAGCAAAAAATTACAAGCCATACTAGAAAACAGGAAGAGATGGCCCAGCCAAAAGAATAAACCAAATATCCTGAAGAGATACAGGATTTAAGACAATTAATGAGTGATAACCTCACAACTCTCCCAAATCACTTCAACAAATCTTTCAAAGAATTTAAAGAAAATATGACTAAAGAAATAAAGAATATTAAAAAGACACCAAGAGAGTATAAAGAAAAATTTGAAAGTCTGCAAAGAAAAGTAACAGAACTTATAGGAATGAAAGACACAATGGATGAGATTAAAAATACTTGAGAGGCACATAAGAGCAGATTTGAATGACTTGAAGGCAAAATTAATGATTTCAAAGACCAAACATCTGAGCTGGAAAAGACAAGAGAACAAAAAGAGAAGAGTATGGAAAAAATGGAACAGGATCTCAGGGAACTGAATGACAATGCAAATCACACAAACATTTACATTATTGGTGTCCCAGGAGGAGAAGAGAATGTAAAAGGGGCAGAAAGAATATTTGAGGAAATAATGAACAAAAACTTCCCAACTCTTATGAAGGACATAAATATCAATATTGAAGGACAACGCACCCCAAATAGAATAAATCAGAATAGACCTACCCTGAGACACCTACTATTCAGAATGACAAATATCAGAGATAAAGAGAGGATTCTGAAAACAGCAAGAAAAAAGCAAATCATCACATACAAGGGAAACTCAATTAAGATTAAGTGCCCACCTCTCATCAGAAACCACGGAAGCAAGAAGAAAGTGTATGATATATTTAAGGTACTAAAAGAGAAAAACTGCCAGCCAAGAAATCTGTATCTGGCAAAACTGTCCTTCAAAAATGAGGGTGAGTTCAAAGTCTTCACAGACAAACAAAAACTGATAGAATATATTATCAAAAGACCAGATTTTCAAGAGATGCTAAAGGGGGTGCTACAGCTTGAAAGGAAAAACAAGGGTGAGAGATTTGGAGAAGAGTTTAGAAATGAAGATTATGAGGAAGGGTAAACTAAAGGATAAGAAAACAGACAATAGACTGATATGACAACAGAGTCAAAGGACAAAATGAAGTAAATAATGCCTTTATGGTAATAATATTGAATGTTAATGGATTGAGCTCCCCAATCAAAAGACATAAATTGATAGAATAGATTAAAAAAATATGAGCCAACTATATGTTGTCTACAAGAGACCCACCTCAGACGTAAGGACACAACCAGGATAAAAGTGAAAGGTTGGAAAAAGGTATTCCATGCAAATAGTAACCAAAACAGAGCTGGAGCAGCAATACTAATATTGGGCCAAATAAATTTCAAATGCAAAACTGGTATAAGGGATAAAGAATGTCATTATATATTAATATGCAATTCACCAAGAAGAAATGACCATACTAAATATTTACGCACCTAACCTCAGTGTCCCAAGATACATGAGGCACACACTGGCAAAATTGAAGGGAAAAATAGATGTCTCTACAGTGATAGTTGGAGACTTCAATAACACCATTCTCAGTATTGGATAGAGCATCTGGACAGAGGATAAATAAAAAACCAGAGAGCTTAAATAATATGATAAATGAACTAGACTTAACAGACATCTTTAGAGCATTACACCCCAAAACAGCAGTTTTGGGTTCAGCAGTTGATGGACACCTGGGTTGTTGTCAATGGCGACAACCCAGGTGTCCATCAACTGATAAATGAATAAACAAATTGTGGTGTATACACATGATGGAATATTATGCGGCAGTAAGAAGAAATGAAGTTGTGAAGCATATGACAACATGTATGAACCTGGAGGACGGTATGTTGAGTGAGACAAGCCAGACACAAAAGGAACAATACTATATGATTGCACTATTATGAACTAAATATGCTGTGTAAACTCATGGAGTTAATAATTAGAATATAGGTCACCAGAAAATAGAAGGAGAGTAGAGAATGGAAAGCTGAGGGTTATTCTGTGCAGAATTGTTTAAAAGGTTGTTTGTAAATCTTTGGAAATGAATAGAAATGGTTAAAGCATATCATGGTCTTTGTAACTAGTAGTGCTATTGTATGGTTAGGACAGTGGTTGCAAAAGGAAAGTCTAAGGTCATGTATATCACTATAAGGAAAGCTAAAAACTGTAGCATGGAAATGTATAAGATAGCAAAACCTCATGTAAAACAAAACAAAACAACCACTAATCAATAGAGGGACCACAGACAGAAAAACGTTGCCATTGGCAGATAATATTGTTATCAAGCATTTTGCCATAAACTGAACAAAAATAACTTAAAAAGTCAATTGCCTCTATGAAGCAAGATCACAAAGCAGAACTGAAAGCATTCAGAGAAGAGATGTGATAAAATGTGAGCTAGCATAACTCAGGAAAAAATAGAAAAAATTTCCCAAGGGAGACTAAACTGTGTGGTAACACAACAGGAAGCACAGAGCATAGAAATGAATAAAACAAATAAAATAAGAGCAAACTAAAAAAGAGAAAGCATTAGAGAGTAAAAATGATAGATGTTGAAGACAGAAATAAAGAGATCCAAGAAGGTCATAATTGCAGTGAGTTCCTAAGAAAGAAAATCAAAGCAGAATATTTGAAGGTATCATTTAAAAATACTTTCCTCAGAATGAAAGATGAACTGACATACATTGAAAGGATACACTGTGTGCCAGTGATATTTGACTCAGAACAGTCAAAATCAAGGCATATCCCAGTAAAGTTATTAGACTTTAAAGGTAAAGAGAATAATTTGGCAGCAAGGAAAAATGATTAAGTCATGGGTTGAGCCCTTGCTTCCCATGTACGAGGTCCCGTGTTTGATGCTCAGAACCTCCTAAAAATAAAAAAATTTAAAAAAATGTAAAAAACAACTCTCATTGGGGAGTGGATGTAGCTCAGTGGTTCAGCACCTGCTTCCCATGTATGAGGTCCTGGGTTCAATTACTGGTACCTCCTAAAAAAAAAGATCAAGTCACTTAAAAGAAGAAAACTATGTTTTGCATTAAATATCTTCACAGCAATGATCATTGCCAGAAGACAGTAGAGAAACACTTATGGGGTAATAAAGGAAAGAACATTTGAGCTAAGGATATTATATACATTGAAGCTGTCCCTCAAATTTAAAAACGGCAAATAGAGGAAATTACTGCAAGATAAACTGAGAAATGACTGAGGAAAAGTTGGAAAAAGACTTGGTGGTGAATATTGAATATATTTAAAGGTAGAACTAATATTAAAACAATGTGGAGTTCAGGATAACAGACTAGAAAGTAAATACTACATCACTAACAATGTAGAAATTATAGAATTAAGAAAAATTAGGAGAAGGGAGAAATAAACTTTATTTGAGATGAATTAATAACAGTTAAGAGACAAAGGTATAGCAGTAGAAGCACATTTAAAAGTAAGCACAAGGAAAGATCATATTATTAAGTAAAATTGTGTGGAGGAAGAAGACGGGCGAAATGAGAAAACATTCTAGTTTTATCATCACTCATGGCATCAATCTAATAGTCATTTTCCTAAAGAATTAAAGGACTTGGGGATCATATGAACATATGATTATAAAGGTACCCACTAGACTAAACATACCACTACCACCCAAAACAAAACAAAACAAAAAAATGCAGATCAGATAGTGAAAACTTTACATATTTTTTCACAGAAAAAGTAGCATAAAATAGTATGAGGAATGCAAAATCAGATATGTCTACCATATCAATAAATTTAAATATGCTCAAATTTCCTGATTTTTAAAAAATGAGCTTTTTATTGGATCGAGAAGCAAAATCCAACCCACATCTAAATGAAAGTGATTTGGATAACACTTTGAAATAAAATAATGGGAAAAGGATACCGGGCAAATGAAAACTACAAGAAAGCAGGAGCTCACAATCTAAAGACATAAATACATGCAAAAACCTTGAAATGATGAAATGATATACTAGAAACTAATAAGAGTTTACCAGAAATGGGTGAAAGTGGGAACTGAACAGATGGGGGACATGGGAGGGAGGGAAACGTCTCATGGAATAAATTTTTATATATTCTAATATTCTAATATTTCTATACTTAAGCAATAAGACAAAAAAAGAATAAACCTGGAGCTAGCTCATAAGTGAAGCTACAAATGAAAAACAACCTTCCATTTGCTGAAAACCAGCTGTACAAGACAGTATGGATTTCTGTACATTAGCAGTTGAGCCTTTCCCATAGGACTGCAGATTAGCATTTCAGAATCACAAAGAATTCTGAATGCTTAAAGCGCTCCAGAGATAGACTGCAGAAGCCAGAATGTTACTTTTGAAGTAAACTCTAGCTGTTTTACTGAGATTTGTTTCTCAACTGGATGAGGAATTTTCATTGTAATTAACTAGGTTTCAGGGCAATTAAACCAATAACCAACTGATAAATTCTTGTAAGAGTTTTAGAGAGACTACCTCTGGTGGATGGCTGAATTTTTTGAACCATCAAAAATTGATGGCTATTGATATATATTGTCATATATAGGTATTGATATGATGTAAGCAAATTGAGCAGACCATAGAGTTAGAGTCTGGAAGATGGCTTATCAGGAGACAGAAAGGGAGTAGAGAGGGTGGTGAGCTGATGCTCAATATGGGCAAAATCTATGATAAGGTGGAAGGGGGTGGTTGGGCAGTGGATGGGGGTGATAGTGGTGCAGTGATGTGATTGGGTTCGAGGGTGCAGAAATGTGAGGGAGAGTAGGGCTGGGGGCTTGGTTTGGACTATCTATAGAACTGGAGGAAGGAGCAGGTGAACTCTGGGGATATGCGGGTCTGTGGTTAAAATTGCAACGGTGGGAATGTTCTTTTGGTAAATATGATAGGGGAGGGTTACTGGTGCAGGACATCGGGGGTGGGATGATATGTGGGACAGGGCACACCTGGGGCAGGCTTCTACAGAATATGTAAGTGTTCATCTTGTCATAGTGTGTTTTCACAGTGGGTGGAGACCCACACAATAAACAAGAAAATATTAAACTCCCATCCTGGGGGATCCTGTTATGTTCTCAGTTAGAGGGGTAAGAATCTCTCCAGAACATAGGCAGTGCCTAATAAATAAGACAAATATGTCAAGCCTTCAATATTACTTCATGTAACTATGAACCTTGTTCTTCAAAAATCGAAACTTAGTGGTTACCTCAGGTTCCGAGGAGAGGGGGAGGGAAAAATAGCAGAGATGGAACATAGGGCATGGAATTGTTCTGCATGAACTTGCAATGACAGATACAGGCCATTTTAAATTTTGTCAAAACCTATAAAAGTATACGGGCAAAATATAAACCATAATGTAAACCATTGACCACGGTTAGTAGCAATGCTTTGAAATTTGTACATCAATTGTAAGAAATGTACCATCTGCATGTAAAATGTTATTAATGGGGGAAAATGGGAGAGTGGGAAGGGTTTGGGTATATGGGAATCCCCTATATCTTCTGTGTAAATTTTCTGTAACCTAAAGCTTCCTTGAAGATAAAAAAAAGAAAAAAAAAAGACACTGAGGGAACATATGGAATAAATTGTCACTGCACATAAAAGATAACAGATCTTACAGTGATGAAAGACATAATGAAAAATTTTTTTATTTTATTGTTTTTATTTTTTTATTCTTTTTATTTTTTATTTTTTATTTTGTGTGTGTGTTGTTATTTTTAATTATTATTTATTTTATTATTATTTTTACTTGTTTATTTTTTTTGGCTTTGTTTTTGGGGAGGTTGTGGATCGCAGAAGGGTCACAACTGTGGCGGGAGAGGATCACTGGTGCAGGGGTCGGTGATAGGGGGATGTGTGGGGAGGGGTACACCTGGGGCATGCCTCTAAGGCACATGAATATGTTCAAGTTGTCATGCGGCATTGTCTCAGTGGGTGGAGTCCCACACAACAACTGAAAAAATAATGAATTCCCATCCTAGGAAGTCCTGCTACATTCTCTAATATAGCAGCAAGAATCCCCTGAGTACATGGGCAGTGCTTAGTCAAGGAGGACAAACCATTACACCAGGCCCCTGATACCGAAGGTTGTACTTATGAACCTTTTCTAGTGAAACTGAAACTTAGCCTAGTATTATATATCGCCCAAGAGTTATGTTCTGAAAGCCTCCTTGTTGCTCAACTGTGACCTCTCTCTAAGCCAAACTCAGCATATAAACACACTACCTTCTCCCCAGCATGGGACTTGACTCCCAGGGATGACCCTCCCTGGCACCAAAGGATTATTACCAAGCACCAACTAGCCATGAATCTGGAAAAAGACCTTAACCAAAAGGGGGAAATATTAAATACAAATGAGTTTTGTATAGTTAAGAGACTTAAAGTGAGTCAGGTGGTCATTCCAGAGGTTATGCTTATGCATGTCTCAGCAGGATCTCATTGACTGCCACAGTATACAGTGCCTCAAACAGTGGGGCTCTTGAGGACTCTGGAGACATCCAGACACTATAGGCAGGGCAGACAATCTCAGGAATTCAGCACCCTGTCAATGGGCCTTACTTTGGAATATATGCTCCCCAATGTAACAGAGATAGGCTAATTTATAATTTCCCTACATATGGCTCTTCTGCCCCTTTTATTTGAACCTATAATTAGCACTATACTTGTTAATCACATGTACCAGAGACTTAAATCTTTGGTCTGTTCATATGCTGATTGAGCCCTGAATCTCAGCAGAGTTGCAACACCTACTCATCAGTTCATTGGACTCATCTGGTACAACTAGCAAAAGGATGATGATGGACAATGCCCATCCCAGGAAGTGGAGAGTGTCTGCAACTGCAAGCAATACAGTTACATCCATCTGTTCCATGGTATCTAAGCCCTCTCTCTCAGAGACAGAGTGGACATCACCATCCCCAAATCACCAAGATTGAGGAATGAACAAGCATAAGGGCGGAGAGTAACTATGGGCTAAAGTAGACTTATGATTATTCTAGCAATGGAAGAACGTGTATCATTGATATAAAGGCAGTGGCCACTAGAGGTTCTGAGCGGAGGGAAGGGGAAGGTTGGTGTAACATGAGGGCATTTTTGGGACATTGAAATTGTCCTGCATGACATTGCAATGACAGATACAGGCCATTATACATTTTGTGAAAATCTATAAAATTGTGTGGGACAAAGTGTAAACTATAATTTAAACTATAATCCTTGCCTAATTCAATGCTTCAATATGTGTTCATCAATTGTACCATACTAATGAAAGATGTTAATGTGGGAAAGTGTGGGAAGGGGAGGGGTGGAGTACATGGGAATCTCCTACATATATATATATATTTTTTATGTAACATTTATGTAATCTAAAGGTTCTTTAAAAGTAATATATATATATTAAAAATTAAAAAAGAATTAAAATAAAAGAATTCTGATTAAATATAAGATAGATTTCCTGAGATAGAGGGTTGCTGAATATTGATATTATAACTTAATAAATGTAGACTCACAAAGTCAGTTAAAAAAGCAAAAAAACAAAACTATAAAAACAAAAAACAGGTATTAAAAAGTTCATATGTAGCAGTGGATCCCTGTTCCTTGAACTGAAGCTTACAATTTGGGGAGCTTTCTTGAAATAGAACATAAAGTTACAAATATAATATTAGTTATAAAAGTGACTATTTACTTAGAATGAGGAAATAAATCTCAACAAATCACTGGAGCCAATAGAGTCGGGTCTTTTTCTTCTAAGATCTCTTTTAGGAAAAGAACCCAAAATGCTTGCACAAAAATAATTCCTGTTCGCAAACTGGGTTTACCTCTTTACCTAGAACACTCTACAACTCCTAGCAAATCCTAATAGTCACAGGGGCCTTTGCAACTAAGGGGCCGTAAAATGTAACTTACACTGACTTCATCAAACATCTCATTTTTGTGGCAAAAAAATATGTCATTAACCTAATACCTTCTAAATGGATAATGGTAATCAATTCCTCTCACTTTTCATAGTTACAACTTCTCTTAGATTAATGGCATAAAGTTTTAACATGCTGATGTGAGTACATCTGCTATGGTTATTATACATGTAAGGAAACATTAAGCATTTATTCAATTTTGTAAAGATTATAAAAGAATGTCTTTAATTTTAATGTTTTTTTTTTTGATATATTAACTTGGGTAGGCTATGGTCCACAATTATCATGGTCAAACACTAATCTAGGTATTGCAGTTGAAGTGAATGAAGGGATTTTGCAGATGTTAATAAAGCCCCTAATCAGCTGACTTTCAACAAGGGAGATTAGCCCTGATAATGAGGGTGGGTCAGGCTTAATCAGTTAGAAGGACTTAAAAGCCATACTGGGGCTTCCCTCAGAGAGATAGACAATTCCGCATAGAGATAGCAGCTTCTGCCTGTGCCTGTATTCTAGCTTGCCCTTGATCTTCCCTTCCTAACTCTGCCCTATAGATTTAGGACTAACTCCGACAGCCCTCACAATCTCATAAACCAATTCCTTGTAATAAATCTCTAATTTATTGTAATAATCTCTTAATTATTTAATGGTCCAACTGATTCTGTTTCACTGGTTGGACCCTGACTGAACTACTGGCCAAGAAGTACACTGTTTGCCACAAAAAGAATGAGAAGGGTGATGTATTCTTCTTAGGACAACCAGATGGTTTGACAAGGTTCCTGTGGTTTGTGTCTGGAGTCTTCTGGATTCCCCTTGTCAAGAAAATTTGTTTAATATATAGCTAATCCTAGAGCATCCTTAAGTATCCACATAAGTGCTACTGTAGGAACCTCAAGCCTCAAACATCTTGCCATATGTACCTTACAACTTAGGTGGAATTTTGGAGAGATGTACCCAAGGGTTAGCAACTTCCACTGGATATGAACTCATCAGATCAGATCTCTTCTTAAAACTCTCCAAAGACTTCCCTTCATACTTGTAATAAACCCAAATTCTTTGCAAGGCTGCATGGCCCCACAGAATCTGACCCTTGTCCCCCTCCAACCTAATTTCCTATCAATCTGCTCTCTGACATTTCTGTCCCTGAAACACAACAGCCTTGTTCACACTTCAGCTGGCTTTACATTTCTGGTCCCTCTTCCTGGAATAGTCTGCCCTCAAATCTTTGTGGGACTGCTTCCTTCTTACCTTTCAGGATTCAGCTCAAATGTCAGAGAGATCTTCACTGACATAGCTCCTTAGTCATGCCCCATCATATTATCTTGATATTTTCATCAAAGCTCTTATTAATATCACTATCAAAAGTTATCTTGTTCTTTTACTTATTTAGTATTTATTATATATCTTTCCCCCCTAAGTAATAAAGTCACTGACAGCAAAGACCTTGTCTGCCCTTGGACACCATATATTCATAGCATCTAGCATAGTGTTGAAAGGTGATGAAAAAATACTTTTGTTGACTGAATGAACAAATGAATGAAGGAACCTCTAGGCATGACAAGGGACAAGCTCACTCCATATGCTTTGGAATTCCTGCATTCCAGAGACCTCAGAGCTCGATAACTCTGGTAAAAGGGTGGCTCTCCATGTCTTATAGTGATTATACCCCTTATCCCAACCCCAGCTCTTAAAAATCAAACATCTAGTGTTATTGGTAACCATTTACATGTACTATTTTCTAATATGGGAAACCATGACTTTTAAACATTCATCATTTCACTTTATGGTTGGTTGCCTGACAAGATTTGTTATAATGATAAGCAAAGAGGTATATTAAAAGCAATGAAAATGAAAAATATGGTGGTCATGAAGCTATTCAATACTCCTTCACTAATTACAATGACTTCATAATTTAATATAGCAAAGTTGTTTAATCTTTTGTCTTCTGATCCTTTCCTTGCACCCTGATTGGTGACTAAATATAGCTGATGAAAAATAGAGCAACCCTCACAATAACAGCCTGGCAAGAAGGCAATTGGCAGCTGTGTAAATATAACACTGCAGTGACCAGCTGTTGTTAGTCTTTAAGAGTACAGCATTCTGCAAACCTTCTCTCTGGTTCTCATCCTCCATCCTGTTCTGAACCCTCTGGATCAGTGCCTCTTAAACTATAACATCTATAAGAATCACTTGGGAATCTTGTTGAAATGCAGATTCTGATCCAGTAGGTCTGGGTGTGGGGTATGTGTGGGCAGGTGCTGAGATGTTGCATTTCTAACAAAATCCCAGATGATGCCTATGGTATTAGCAACTGATTACATTTTTTTTAGGCGGTACGGTGGATTGAACCTGGGACCTCGTACATATGAAGCAGGCACTCAACCACTGAGCTCCACCTGCTCCACTACTGATTACATTTTGATGTCAAGAGTCTAACTCCTAAATCTAGAGTCTAGATTGATATTGCCAATCTGTCATTAATTTTAAGCCACCAATCAGGTAACACACAGGTAATAAAGACAGCGGGTTGGTGACAGAGAGTGGTAAGGATTGATCAAAAATACTTGAATAAAGTTTATATGACTCATAAATGATGGTGGTGGGACTTTTTGAATCTTTTAAAAATATTTTTCATATATTAACGACTTCTCTTTTGTAGAACCCAAATTTTGGAATGTGTACGTATGTTTGAATGACTTTCAGGATGACTTGGTGTTATCTTGGTAAACAAAGATATGGAATAAAAGGAAGAATTTCTACTCTAAAATGCCTCTGAGTTTGGTACTTATTCTGGATCTTTTTCTAAACTCTACTGGGGTATGCATGTGTAACAATCTCACTTCTTGAGAAGAATACATACATAGATGCTTTCTTCCTGTGTTTTAATTATTTGTTCAACTAAGAACTTTTACGTAATATTAGTGACGTTTTTTCCTTACTAGTAGTAGATTTAATATATTCTAAAGCAAAAAATATACTAAACTGTATTTTACTAAAAGCCCATATGTACATTTTACATCTACAGTTTAAGAGCTAACAAGGAGATGATGATGGACAACAACCATCTCAAAGAACTGAGAGAGCCTACAACTGTAAGCAAGAGAGTCCCATCCATCTGCCCTATGGGATCAAAGCCCCCTCTCAAATAGAGGTGGAGTGGGCATCACCATCCCAGAATCCTCAGGACTGGGGAATGAACTATGGACCAAAGTAGACTTACTGGTATTCTACTATAGACTTATTGTGATTCTAGCAATGTAAGAACTTATATCATTGATGTGGAGGCAGTGGGCACTGGAAGTTCTGAGGGGAGGGAGAGGGGAAAACAGGTGTAATATGGGAGCATTTTTAAGATTTGAGAATTGTCCTGAATGGCATTGCAACGACAGATACAGGCCATTATATATCTTGCCATGACCTAAAAAAATGTGCAGGAGAGTAAACTACAATGTAAACTATAATTCATGCTTAGTGGCAATGCTCCAAAATGTGTTCATCAATTGTAACGAATGTACCACACTAATGAAGGGTGTTGTTAACGTGGGAAAGTGTGGGAGGGGTAGGGAGTGGGGCATATGGGAATCCCCTATATTTTTTATGTGACTTTTATGTAATCTAAGTATCTTTTTAAAAAATAAAAATATATTTTTAAAAAAGAGCTATGGAGAGAAATTTTGTGTTCCAATGGAAAACTATGCATTGTCTCTAGCACATCCTTCTAGGATTGTCAGATTCTGGCTGAGTTCTTTGTTTTTGAACTGTATTTTCCCTCTGCATAAACTGCAGGTTACTGATGAATACGCAAACTCTCTTGTCTGGTAGAGTTTGAACTGATTTTCCACACTTTGAGGAGAAACCAGTTGGAATACCTATCTGCAAATTGGACTGAAATCTGTTATCTTGCACAAATTGTCAACCTTTAACAAATGTTTGTTTCTTTTGGTTTCCTTCAATTTCTAACTACAACCCTCCAAACTAACTTTTCTAGTATTTCTTATCTCTCCCTCCCATCTAACACTGTCACCAAGAATTAAAACCTGACTGCCCAGATACCTAACTGGATGGACTCTACAACTGACCTTTGCCACCACCTTTCAACATAGGTGTGGCAGTTTGAGATTATTTTAGGAATCCCCAAAAGAGAAAGATTATGTTTTGAAATGAATAATTCCTGTGGGTGTGATACCCTTTGATTGCATTAATCTGGTTGACAGACCTTTGATTAGATTACTTGATAAGATCAATTTAGGGCTTTTGATTGGACTATGTAAGTAGGTAAGACTCAGGTTGAGTTTCCACCTCCATACTGGGTCTGATAAAAATAAACGTTAACACAGAGAGGCACAGGAAAAGATGCCCCCAAATTTGATCCTGCCACAGCTGAACTGCAAAGAGAGAAGCCCCCAAGAGGCTCAAAGAGCTGAGGCCCTGAGAGAAGAGAGAGGAGACCCTGTAAGAGACAAGCCCTATGCCAGTTTTGCCTACAGCTGCAGAAGGAAAGACCTCGGCAGAGATCAGCCACTATCTTACTTTGTCATGTGGTAGCTGAAGCTAACTTTGGTGAGAAAGCACCTCTTATGGTGCCTTGATTTAGACTTTTGACAACCTAGAAACTGTAAGCTTTTACCCCAAATAAATCTCCTTTCTAAAAGCCAACCTATTTCTGGTACTGCAGCCCTTTGGCAGACTAAACAATGTTTGACCGATATTGCAACACCAACAAGAGTCCCCCAAAAACTGTTTCTTAGACCCTGCTTTCTCAAGATCAGGAGGTTTATGATCGACTTTGAGTTGTTCAGAGACGAGTGACATTCATTTATTTTGAACAAAGGGGGGCACTGGTAATTCTGAACTTTATCGGAGTCCTGTGCTCCCAGAAAGCAGAGCAGTTAAGAAACCCTCCACCCTTTCAGATTCTGGAAACAGCTAACCACAAACGACCTTCCTACTCTAGTGTATTTTGAGATAAGACCTTCTCTGTTCTTTCTCATGATGCCCCCATCAAAAGAATTATCCTAAGTGAGAGAAACTAGACACAAAGAACTGCATATTGTTTGACTCCATTTATATAAATTGCAAATATAAATAAAGTTATAAAGCTGGGATAAGATTAGCGGGAATGTATGGCAGGAAAAGAATAGAGAGATTGAGAGGTGACTGCTAAGAGGTGGAAGGATTTTCTTTATGGAATAATGGAAATGGCCTAATATTGATTGAGGTGATAAATGTGATTATACCAAAAACCACTGAATGTACATTTTGGATGGATTGTATGGTAGGTAACTATATCTCAATAATATTGCTTTAAAAAAAATAAAAAGACTTGAGGATGACTCCCTTGTTTATTTACCTGCCTCTTTAAAAGGTTCTCAAAGACCTTTGCTTTGAGAGCATACTCATTAGTGATGGTCTCCCTATGCAACAGCGTAAATTCCAGTGCATTTTGTCCTTGAATGAGCAAAAAACCAGATCACCTGTGGTATCACTAATGCAGTATTTTTTTTCTCCCCTGGAAGTTTTAAAGATTTTACAGACACAATATGAATGGGTCCTGGGAAATTTACTGGCAAAACCTGGCCCAGAGCCAGTTCTAAGTAGTGTCCAGGTTTTTGAATACAGTATATATCAAATAGGAGCTTCAAGCTGATCGAGAACCCACTGGGAATAATTTGGAAGCAAAGAAAGAATGTAAAAGATGTTTCAAGTTGAAAGAAAAAAAAAGAGAATACAAAAGGACATTAAAAACCCAGTAGGTAAAACTAAAAAGTCACTTAGGGATTACTAAGTGTTTGAAAACTGTCCCAAGTTCCAAAGTGATACTTTAGAACCTTGAAAGTGAGTCTGGTAAAATGCCTTTCATTGTACACTTGCCAATAACCTTCTACATACTTAATTATGGAGAATGCAAGAATGGGTGTAAAAGCCAGTGCAGACTTAAGGTAGACTCTGTAATGATAGCATAGACAGGAATATTTTGGTAATTGGGACCTTTTTTATTAGAGAATGTAGGTTAACAGAATAATCATGCATAAAATACAGGATTCCCATATACGACTTATTTTTAACAACTTACATTGGTGTGGTACATTTGTTGTAATTGATGAAAGCAAATTTTATTAATTATTCTATTAACTATAGTCCATGGGTTAACGTAGGGTTCACTGTGTTGTGCAGTATCATGGATTTTTTTTTTTTAATTTTTATTCTACTACCATGTATACAACCTAACATTCCCCCTTTTAACCACATTCAAATATATAATTAATTTATTTTATTTATTTTTTATTAACAACTGACTATGGTAAGTGTTCTACAGCATAACAGAAGTTGAAGAGCAAATATATACATATATTAGAGATTCAGCTGGAAAAAAACAAAAAATTACTCTAAGAGCATTAATAAGGATGAACAATGCTCAACAGTGGTTCTAG
>JAQZBX010045216.1:0-21123 GCA_029593785.1 Cabassous unicinctus
GTGTTTGTTTCCTGCCCTCTCTTCTCATCCTTCTCCTGTCTTCACTGGGATTCAATCCTTGTAACCTCTGATGTGGGAGAGAGGCGTCCTACTGCCTGCGCCACTGTAATTCCTGGTTTTTCGGTGCGTCTCGTCTTGGCTCTCCCTTGTGTCACTCTCCTGTTATGTCATCATCTTGCTATGTGGCTCGGCGGGGCCTGATGGCGCACTCGCTTGCAGGGCCTGATGGTGCACCCATGTGTGGGGCCTGGCGGCACACCCACTCACGGGGACTGGCAGTGCACCCACGCACGGGACCTTGGTGGCTCACCCACACACAGGGACCGTGCACCTTCCATACTTCTCTCTTTTTCTTTAATTTTTACTGGGAAGTTCCGGGGATCGAACACAGGTCCCTCCATATGGGAGACGGATGCCCAACCTTTTGAGCCACATCCGTCCCAGTGCTATATCTCTTAAGGTTGATCACAGATACCTAGAGTTACAGTCATTTCCCTTACAGGATGGTCATATAATAAATCAGGCTTGGTTTATCACCAGCATTCTAAAAACAAGACCTAGGGAGAAAAACTAGGTCTGGGGACACATGCATGGTTTCTAATATAGCGAATATTTAGCTTACCCTGATTATCACAAAATCAGGACAGTGAGAATATTTGCATACACTGATTGATTTTTAAGTGTTAAACCAGCCTTGCATTCCTGGGATAAACATTCCTTGGTCATGATATATTTAGCTTTTTATATATTGCTATATTTGATTTGCTAGTATTTTGTTGTGGCTTTTTGTATCTATGTTCATGAGGGATATTGGAGTATAGCTTTCTTTTCTTGTATTGTCTTTGTTTGAATTTGTTATTAGGGTATTGGTGGTTTCATAAGATAAGTAAGGGAGTATTTCTTTCTCTTCTATTTTCCATGAGATATTGTTTACAATTTGTGTTTTTTTCTTCTGTAAATGTTTGATAGAATTAACCAGTGAAATCGTCTAAGCCTGCAGTTTCCATTGTGTAAAGTTTTTAACTACAAATTCTATTTCTGTAATAGAAGTATGACTCTTTAGGTTATTATTTCTTCATGGAATATGTTTTGGTGGTTTGTGTCTTTCAGGAATGAGTCCATTTTATCTAACTTGTTGATTTTATAGGCATAGAATTGTTTGTCATAGTCCCTTATTATGCTTTCATTCTTAATGTTGATAAATTGTAGTCACTGCTTTAGCTGCATCCAACAAATTTTGTTACATTGTAGTTGTATTTTTTTTTTTTTTAGTTAAAAGTATTTTTGAATTTCCTTAACATATCCTTTTTCTATCATGAGTAATTTTAAAGCGTATTGAATTTGTTAATGTTTTTTGTTGCCTAGAATATAGTCTATCTTGTTGAATGTTCCACATGCAATAGAAAAAAAAGTATATTTTACTGTTGTTGTATTGCTGAATTTTACACAGCTTCAAATCAGAAGTCTTTGAGGTGTTTATGTTGCTCAGAATATTGGTACAGAAGGCCATAAAGACAAAAATTATACCTTTTCTTTAAGGCTATAATTAGTGAAGAAACTCATACAATTAGTGAAGGAATGCTACAATTCAGGGAAATAGAAAGATGCTACTCTCAAAACAGGCTTTCTTAATACTTTGAGTTGGGACTCTGTCAGGTTTTGCCTAATGTCTACCCAGTTCTAGATCTTTTTCTTTTCCCTCCTATAACCAGGGATACTCATCCTTAAACTGACACTGAGTCTTGTACAAGGCCTGACCTAAGACACTGGGAGGATTTAAGAAATTTATCCATCACTGTGTCTGCTCATGGGGTCTTCTTTATTATTGTCAGTCAGTGCACCCAGAAACCATAAGTTCGGCCACATATCCACTTTGCTGGGAGTCTATTATCATAGTCTACCACAACAAGACCCCAACCATATCCTTGATAATGTAACATCTACTGCAGAGCATAGACTTAGCACCCAGGAATTGCACTCTCCTGAGTCAAATAATTAACATGGCAAAGTCCTCTCTGCTCTAAAAATTAGCAATATCTCTGAACACCGGACAGAATTTTAGAGTGATACATCTGGAAAACTGCAAGCACAAAAATACATCTGTTTTGGTTGTTATATCAAGATAAACATGACCAGACTCAATACACTGTGGGAAAAATGTTCTTGCTTCAATCTGCTTACTGTTTACTGACTTTCTGGAGGAAGTCATGTTACAGATGTGTCAAATGGTGTATACAGTGAAGTGATCTCAACTATTTCCTGGGAAGAATAAAAATAAGACTATACATACATGGCAGAAACAAACTCAGCTGATTATATTTATTTATTTTTTTAAAATAGCAAATTCAAAAAGTATCAAGAAGGTCACATTTATCTTTGTATTCTGTCTCATTGGTCCTTTTTGTATAAAAACTGGTATTTACAAAGAGTAAATAGTCTGTTTGTTGATGTTTTCATGATATGCTAGTTTTTTCATGATAAATTATATTAAGTCGATTAGCAATGGATTTACCTAAAGGTTTTTTGGAGCATTTTAAAATTTCCAGTTCATACAATGTCTTAGAAGTAATTTTTTTAAAAGTCTTTCCCCCCCTTTATTAGTGAGGTTGAGCTTTAACAGAATAATCATGCATAAAATACAGGAGTCCCATATACCACCTTTTCAACACCTTGCATTGGTATGGAACATTTGTTACAAAAGATGTTAGAACATTTTAATAATTGTACTATTATAATAATTTATAATTATCCATGGTTTAACTTAGGGTTCACTATTTGGGGAATGCAATTTCATAGATTTTAAAAAAATGTTACAATCTAACATTTCACCTTTTAATCACATTCAGATATATATTACGATGCTGTTAATTGCATTTGCAAATATTGTGTTACCATCACCACCATCCATTTCCAAAACAGTACCATCATTCCAGATAGGTACCCTATACATTTTAAGCCTTAACTTCCCATTCCCTATCCCTACTCTGTCTCCTGGCAACCATATTCTAGAGTCTGACTCTATGAGTTTGCATATTCTAATTGTTTCAAATCAATGAGATCATACAATATTTGTCCTTTTGTGTCTGGCTTATTTCACTCAACATGATACCTTCAAGGTTCATCCATGTTGTCACATGTATCAGGACATTGCATTTAGCCATTCATTAGTTGATGGACACTTGGGTGATTGCTCCCATCTTTTGGCAATTGTGAATACTGCCACTTTGAACATTGGTGTGCAAATATCTCTTCAAGTCCCTGCTTTCAATTATTTTGGATATACACCAAGTAGAGGGATATAGATCATATGGTAGCTTTCTGAGAAATCGCCAAACTGACTTCCACAGCAGCTGCACCATTTCACACTGCCAAAAGCAATGAATTAGAGTTCCTATATCTCTGCATTGTCTCCAACAATTGTTATTTTCCTTTTTTTTTTTTTATTAACTGCTATTCTAATGGGTGTGAAGTGGTATCTCATTGTGGTTTTGATTTGTATTTCCCTGATGGCTAATGATGTTGAGCATATTTTTATGTGCTTTCTGGCCATTTGTAAATCTTTGGAAAGATGTCTATTCAATCTTTCCCCCCATTTTTAATTGGATTGTTTGTCTTTTTGTTAAATTGAAAGAGTTCGTTATATATTCGGGATAGTAAATCTTTATCAAATATGTGATTTGCAAATATTTTCTCCCATCATGTAGGTTTTCATTTTACTTTGATGATAAAGTCTTTTGAAACAAAAAAGATTTAAATTTTGTTGTCCCATTTTTCTATTTTTGTTGTTGTTTTTGCTTGTAGTTTGGGTGTAAAGTCTAAAAACACAAGGTCATAAAGATGCTTCCCTACATTTTCTAGAGTTTGATTGTTGTGGCTTTTATATTTATGTCTTTGATCAATTTTGAGTTGATTTTTGTAGAAGGTGAGAGGAGTAGGGGTCCTCCTTCTTTTTTTTTGCAAATGGAGATCCAGTTTTCCCAGTACCATTTGTTGAATACACTATTCTTTCCCAATTGAGTAGTCTTACCTTCTTGTCAAAAATCATTTGATGAGGATTGTTGGAAGATGGTGACACACTAACAGGTAGAGCTGAATGCTCTCACAAAAACAATGGAGAAAGAGCCAAAAGCTGTCTGAAGGAACTGCTTTGGGGGTCAGAAGACTAAGACAGTGCTACACAACTCCTAGAAGGGTGAGGGACAGAGAGACAAAGAAGCCAAAACTACAAACGTGAGTTACCAAGTCCCTGTGGTGGCTGGGAAAGGCTCCTCTCCCCCACCCCCCAAGATACTAAACTACGGTAAAAGTCTTGGCCCACTCCACGTGACTGAGAGGGGAACAGACATCTCTTCCCTGCCAGCTATTTCAATGGAAAAGGAAGAGGAGGTCGGGGTGCTTTTCTCCAGTGAATTTGTCTAGCAGAGCCCACTTTGAATCTCCAATGTGGAGGACACAAAGCTGAGACAGAAACACCTCTGTGGAAAGGTGCTCCGACTAGCGCCATCTGCTGGCTGGTCTGGAAATTTCATGGACAAAAACTGTTCAGCTCTCTGTATCCAACCCCTGGGAGAAAATCTGCACCCCACTAGTGAGTCCCTGGCCTGATTGTGAAAACTCAAGGTGGGAAATTTTAAAGACTGAGAGTAAGTTGAACAAAATATCAAAGAAGAGCTGTGAAAAAAAAAAAAAAAACAATAGGCAAGAAAGAGAAATTAGCCATCAGAGTAAATTCACCAACATATTCAGATGCCTAGATGTCAGCAAAAAATTACAAGCCATACTAGGAAATAGGAAGAGATGGCCCAGCCAAAAGAACAAACCAAATATCCTGAAGAGATACAAGATTTAATGCAATTAATCAGTGATAATCACACAGCTCTCCTAAATCACTTCAAAGAGTTTAAAGAAAATATGACTAAAGAAATAAAGGATATTAAAAAAACACTGGGAGAATGTAAAGAACAATTTGAAAGCCTACAAAGAAAAGTAACAGATCTTATGGGAATGAAAGACATGATGGATGAGATTAAAAATACATTAGAGGCACATAACAGCAAATTTGAATTGCTTGAAGGCAGAATTAGCAATTTCAAAGACAGAACATCTGAATTGGAAAAGACAGGAGAACAGAAAGAGAAAAGAATGGAAAAAATATAACAGAGTCTAAGGGTATTGAATAACAATGCGAAACACAGAAACATTTGCATTATTGGTGTCCCAGAAGGAGAAGAGAATGGAAAAAGAACAGAAAGAATATTTGAGGAAATAATGAATGAAAACTTCCCAAACCTATGAAGGACATGAATATCAATATCCAAGAAGGACAACACACCCCAATCAGAATAAACATGAATAAACCTACCCCGAGACACCTACTATTCAGAATGATAAATATCAGAGATAAAGAAAAGAGTCTGAAAGCAGCAAGAGAAAAGCCAAGCATCACATACAAGGGAAACTCGATAAGATTAAGTGCTGACCTCTCATCAGAAACCATGAAGGAGAGAAGAAAGCGGTATAATGTATTTAAGGTACTGAAAGAGAAAAACTGCCAGCCAAGAATTCTGTATCCAGCAAAGCTGTCCTTCAAAAATGAGGGTGAGTTCAAAGTCTTCATAGACAAACAAAAACTGATAGAATATGCTACGAAGAGACCAGATTTGCAAGAGATACTAAAGGGGTTGCTGCAGCCTGAAAGGAAAAAAACAAGGGCAAGAGAATTGGAGAAGGGTTTAGAAATGAAGATTATTAAGAAGGGTAAACTAAAGATGACAATAGAGCGATATGATAACGGAGAGCCAAAGGACAAAATGGATGAAGTAAGTAATGCCTTTACAGTAATTACACTGCATGTTAACAGATTGAAGTCCCCAATCAAAAGACATAGACTGATAGAATGACTAAAAAAATATGAGCCATCTATATGTTGTCTACAAGAGACCTGCTTCACATATAAGGGCATAGCCAGGTTAGAAGCAAAAGGTTGGAAAAAGGTATTCCATGCAAAGAGTAACCAAAAAAGGGCTGGAGTAGACCAGATAAATGTAAAATAACAACACTATAATATACAAAAAATAATTACTCAGTGCAACTGGCAAATTGTTCCTGTGATCAGTATTCTGTAATTTTTTTTCATACAAAATAAACACCTGATTTTAATTGAGGAGGACTGGAGAAGAGATATATTTTTGGATACTTCATTTTTCTTTAACTCTTTCTTATGCATACTTGTTAATTAAAATAACTTATCTGGATCAATTAGATTTAGCATGACTACTGTTGAACAAGATTTTGAGTTTTTCTGCCTCATAAAATTATAAGCTGGCAAATTGTTATCTTCATTCCAATAAAATGTGAAGAATTCCCAAGTAAGAATATGATTATCTGGAAAGAATTATGGCCTAAATGAAAATTAAATAACTAAACCCATAATTTATTTCATTCTTAGAGATTATTATGTCCAATAATTAGAGCTGTAATATAAAAATTAGAATTATAACGAATTTCTATTATACTTGACTTATTATTTACATTTATAAAGGTTTGTTGCTATGGTGTCTATTTTTTTATAATTGATTATATTAAATCTAACCTGGCCTTTCACTCTCTTAAAATTTGTAATTTCTTTCAATCTATTTTTCTATTTATTTTAAAATTTTACAATAAAGTATTTTTTAAAGAACTAAAAAATGCCATTGATTATACACTTTGGATAGATCATATGATATGTGAATATATCTCAAGAAAACTGCTTAATAACAAATAAATAATTGTGGAAGACTAGCAAGAAATAGCAGCTATGTACAGCAGGGGATCCGAGAGATTAAGAGGTGAAGAATTTTCTTTGTTTCTCTGTTTTTTGTTTAATATTATTAAAATAATGAAAATGCTTTAATAATGATTGAAGTGATGAATGCACAAATATGTGATTATAACAAATACCATCGATTGTTCACTTTGGCTAAATTTTATGCTTTATTAATATGTATCAATAAAATTGATTTGTTTAAAAATAATAAATTGGCTATAAATGTGAGAGTTGATTTCTGAGCTCTCAGTTCACTTCCATGTTCTATATGTCCATTCTTGTGGCAATACCATGCTCTTTTGATTACTGTGGCTTTGTAATACATTTTAAGATTGGGAAGTGCAAGTCCTCCAACTTCATTCTTCTTTTCCAAGATGACTTTAGCTATTCGGGGCCCCTTACCTTTCCATATAAATTTGATAACTGGATTTTCCATTTCTGCAAAGAAAGTTCTTGGGATTTTGATTGGGATTGCACTGCCTCTATAAATTTCTTTGGGTATGACTGACGTCTTAATATTTAGTCTTCCAATCCATGAACATAGAATGTCCTTTCATTTATTTAGGTCTTCTTTCATTTCTTTTAGCAATGTTTTATAGCTTTCTGTGTGTAAATCCTTTATGTCCTTGGTTAGATTTATTCCTAGATATTTGATTCTTTTAGGTGCTATTTTGAATGGAAATTTTTTTCTTGATTTATTCTTCTGATTGTTCCATGTTTGTGTTTAAAACACTACTGATACTTGGGTGTTGATCTTGGACCCCACCACTTTACTGATTTCATTTATTAGCTCTAGGAGCTTTGTTGTGGATTTTTTGGGATTTTCTGTATACAGAATCATATAATTTTCCTTCCCAATTGACATGCCTTTTATTTCTTTTTCTTGCCTAATTGGTCTGGCAAGAACTTCCAGTACAATGTTAAATAACAGTGATGACAGTAGGCATCCTTATCTTTTTCATGATCTTAGAGGGAAAGCTTTCATTTTTTTCTCATTGAATATGACTTTAGCTGTGGGTTTTAAAATATATAGTCCTTATCATGATGAGAAAGTTTCCTTCTATTGCTAGTTTTCTAAGTGTTTTAATCAAGAAGGGGTGCAGGATTTTGTCAAATGCCTTTTCTGCATTGATTGAGATGATCATGTGTTTTTTCCTTCATTGTGTTAATAAGGTGTATTACATTGATTTTCTCATATTGAGCAAACCTTGTGTACCAGGGATAAACCCTACTAGATTATGGTGTATAATTATTTTAATTTGCTGCTGGATTTAGTTTGCTAGTACATTGCTGAGGATTTTTGCATCAATATTCATAAGAGATATTGGTCTGAAGTTTTCTTTCTTTTGGTGCCTTTATCTGGCTTTTGTAGGAGAGTGATGTTGGACTTGTAGAATGAGTTAGGGAGTATTCCTTCCTCTTCAATTTTTGGAAGAATTTGAGCAGAAATAGAGTTAAGTCTTCTTGGAATGTTTGGCAGAATTCCTGTGAAGCCATTTGGTCCTGGGCTTTTCTTTTTTGGGAGGTTTTTGATGACTGATTCAATCTTTTTAAACTAGTTTAAACTAGTTTCTTGGTATCTTCTATTTCTTTTTGAGTCAATGTAAGTAGTTTGTGTGTTTCTAAGAATTTGTCCATTTCATCTAGGTTATCTAATTTATTGGCATACAGTTGTTCACAGTATCCTTTTATAGTTCTTTTTATTTCAACAGGGTCAGTAACAATGTCCCCCTTTTCATTTCTGATTTTTAAAATTTGTATCCCCTCTCTTCTTTTGTTGGTCAGTCTAGCTAATGCTAATTCCTAATTTTGTTTCTAATTTACTTTTTGCCCATTGGTTGTTTAAGAGTATGTTTAATTTCCACATATTTGTGGGTTTTCCATTTCTTCCTCTACTATTGATTTCTAGCTTCATTCTGTTGTGGTCAGACAGTAAACACTGTGTAATTTCAACATTTTGAATTTATTCTTACTTGTTTTGTGACCTAACACTTGGTCTATCCTGGAGAATGATCTATGTGTACTTGAGAAGAATGTATATTATATTTTTGTTTGGGGAAGTGTTCTATATATGTCTGTTAGTTCTAGTTGGTTTAGAGTATCATTCAAGTCTTATACTTCCTTATTGATCTTCTGACCAGATGTTCTATACATTATTGAGAGTGGTGTATTAAAGTCTCCTGCTATTAATGTAGAAGCATTAATATCTCCCTTCAAATCTGTCAGCATTTGCTTCATATATATTGGGACTCTGCTGTTATGTACATATATATTTATAATTGTTATATCTTTTTGTTGAATTGTCCCCTTTATCAGTATATAATGACTGTCTTTGTCCCTCATGACTATTTTTGTCTTAAAGTATATTTTATCTGATATTAATATAGTTTCTCCTGATCTGGTACTACTTGCATCGTATATATTTTTTCCCATCCTTTCACTTTCAGCTACTTGTATCTTTGAATTTAAGGTGAGTCTCTTGCAGACAGAATGTAGCTGGGTCATGCTTTTTAACCTATTCTGCCAATCTCTGCCTTTTGATGGGAAAGCTTAATTCATTTACATTTAAAGTCATTGCTGATAATGCAGGACTATCTTCTGCCATTTTGCTATTTAGCCTTTGTATGTCTTATACCTTTTTTGTTCCTCAATTCTTCTGTTAATGCCTACTTTTATATTTGTTTGTTTGTGTGTGTGTGTATATGTGTGCGCACGCATGTGTTTTTTTCCATACTGAGCGCCTTCTCTTTTTTTGTCTGGATATACTTTTCATATTTTTTCCTTGTTGTTACCATGCTGTTAAAATTTAACATACTAAACATCTAACAACCATATTTGATTTCATGTCACTTTAAGTTCAATAGCATACACATATACTTTTCCTATACCCTTCCTCCCCCACGTTTTTATTTTGTACTTGTTACACCACTAATATCTATGTACACTGTGCATCCAAGACCATAATTTTTTCATTACTTTTTATGCATTTGCATTTTAGCACCTATAGGAGGTAAGAAGTGGAGTTCCATATCAAATAATACACTACAATAATACTGGCACTTATATTTACCCAAATGGTTATCATTCCTGCAGGTCTTAAATTCTTTATACTGCTTTGAACCACTGTCTCATGTCCTTTCATTTCAGTGTGAAGAACTTCCTTTAGCATTGCTTGTAGGGGAGGTCTACTAGTGATAAATTCTCTCAGTTTTTATTTATCTGGGAATGTCTTGATCTAGCTTTCTTTTTTTTTTTTTTTTAGGTATGGGGATTGGACCTAGGACCTCATACATGGGAAGCAGGCACTCAACCACTGAGCTACATCCACTCACCTCTCCTTCATTTTTGAAAGAGAGTATCACTGTATATAAAATTCTTGGCTGGCAATTGTCTTGTTTCAGCACTTAAAGTATTTCAACCCACTCTTTTCTTGCCTACATGGTTTCTGATGAGAAATTGGCATTCATTCCAATTGGAAATCCCTTGTACATAGCATATTGGTTTTCTGTTGCAGCTTTTAGAGCTCTCTCCTGGTCATTTGCATTCGATAGTATGATCAGTATATGATGGGGTGTGTTTTTCTTCATTTTATCCTGTTGGGTATTCCCTGGGCTTCTTGGTTGTGTATATTTTTGTCTTTTGTTAAGTTTTGGGAGTTCTCTGTCATTACTTCTTTGAATACTCTTTCTGCCTTTTCTCTCTTTCTTCCCCTTCTGCAACTCCCATAATGTGTATATTTGTATGCTTGATGGTATCCCAGAGGTGTCTTAGGCTACTTTCACCTTTTATAATTCCTTTTTCCTTCTCCTCTCCAGCCTGACTCATTTCAATTGTCTTATCTTCAAATTCACTGATTCTTTTTTCTTCCAGTTCCAATCTGCTTTTAAATCCTCCTGCATATTTTTCATTTCAGTTATTGTGGTCTTCAACTCCAGTAGTTCTGTTTGATTCCTTTTCTTCTTTCATAATTGAGATTTTATTGTTTTCTTTGAAGATCAGCACACAGACATTATGAACAATTTATACACAGTTTTTAATGTACCTACCAAAAACCTAAAATGCCATGTAGATGTATTATTTTCTAAAATTATTCCAGTGACTTTCCAGCTTAAAATTTGGAGGCAAGTTTCCCTTAAGAAGACATCAATACCAATATATTCAAATGTCTAAAATCTGTTACATCATAAGTCCCACTAATCCACAATTTAATATCATACACACTACATACTCATATTTCCAATCTTTCACAGCTCAAAGCAAAGTTATTAGAAAAACAGGATGACTATGACCAAGGATGTTGCAGAGTACACACAGCTCTGACAGGGAAAGCCAAGATTAGAGAGTGGTGTTAAGAAACAATTCTACTAAAAAAAATGGAAATAGAAATAATTTAAAAATTTCAACACATATTAAATGCATGATTGTGACTCCAAATAACTATTAAGTATTGTTGCATTATCGGATATAAAAACTGCCACCCCCTCCCAATGAAACGTTAAGTTGACATCCAAGACAGTATCCCACTGCTTTCAATATCCCACTGTTTTCTGGTTGCACTCAAAGATAAATAATTTGCAAAGGATCTCCCCTCTTAAAAAATCATTTACACTTAAAAATAGAATGAGGTAAGATTCCAATCTCCTTAAAAATGTTTCTTCTAGAGCTACTAAAAAACTTGCATTTATAGAATAGTTGATAAAAATATTCCTCTGACTGTACTAGAATGGAGAAATAGGGACCACAGACAAGACATGCTATATGATATTAGACTTGGCTTCTTTCTCTCCTGTTTCATCAAAGTTTGGACTCTCCTTATTTTTGGTTTCTCCATTTTCTGCAGGTAAATCTTTAGTTTCTTAGCTAGCCACTTCAGCTTGTTTTCCCTTTCCTCCCATTTTCCATTTTGGTTGCATTTTTTTGTCTGAAGATTTATCCTTTCCTGCTGCCTTATTTTGCTTTGTTTCCACTTTCACAGGAGAAGGTTCAGCTTACAGCCTCACTGACCTCTTCTTGGTCTCCTCCTTCCCCACCCTTCAGGTAAACTGAGCTTCCTTTTGAGCATCTTGGTGGTGGAGCAGGTTCGTGCCTGCTCCTACAGGCAGCCGTGCACGGACAGCCTTTGCCAAGCCCGGCTGTTGGCTGCTGCTGTTCCTCTGTTTGGTTCCTTTTTAAGATTTCTCTCTCTTTACTAAGATCCTCATATTGCTCATTCATTGTTTTCCTCATATCCTTTAGTTATTTCTCTGTGTTTTCCTTGAACATTTTTAAGATCATTTTTTAAAAACACTTTGTTCCATATGTCCACACTCTGGCCTTCTTCGATGGTGTTTTCTGGATTTTTACACTCTTTCTGTGGATGGGCCATCATTCCCTGTGTCTTTGTTTGTCTTGTACCGTTTTGTTGCACACTGTACATTTTAATATTTTAAAATGTTAACTCTGGACTTTGTTCTCTAGGATGTCCGTGTTTTGATTTTGTAACCAGCTGGAGATAAGACAGATTTTCTTGAGCTTCAGCCCTCCTCTCAGGAAGCTCTGCCCAAGGTGAATGCAGTGTGCAGGGTTTTCCCCGTCTTTCCGGGCCTCTGTCTTGTCCAGGGCTTTTGCTTGTTAGTTGTTTTGGAGTTCCCCTGCTCACAGGCCCAGGAGACAGACCTCTCTCCTGTGTGTTTGAAGCCAGCAAGCCTTTGCCCCAGAACTTCCCCCTCAATAGTCCTACACTCCTTTGTTGTCTCAAGCTGCTTTTGCCTGGAGGGCAGATTCTGGGAGGAGGGGCAAGTGGAAGAAGGCTTTCCCAGGTGAAACAGGACCTACAAGGTGGTGCAGACTGGCCCCACAGTGCCCTGAGGACAGAATCCAGAGGGACACCAAGAGCTTCTTGCATGGTTCCCAACGCTGAGCTTTCCCAGCCTGCCCAGCAAATGTAGCCCTAACTGTTCCCGCAGACCCAAGGAAGTGTAGGATCCTTCAGTCTCCATCGCTGCTGCCCCTCAGGGGTGGCTTGAAACAAGAGGCCACTGACCTTGTCCAGGTGGGCTGGAATGATGGTGGCTGTCCTCAAAGCTGGGTCTCCACTATTCAAAGTTACGAGTCAAAAGCTGTGATCGCTGATCAGCCGTGCCCACCCCTGGTCTTGGTTGGAGGATTTTGATGTCCCCTTCTGTCACAGTGAACTAGCCAGGGGCTGAAACCACAGAAGTCTGCGGTGAGAGTGGTGATGGGCGCCAGTAGCCGCTGAGCAAAGAAAACAGCTTATTGTTCTTTACCATAGTTTATCAGCCTCCTCCTCCCGCTCTTCTCTGGATGCTGTGCCGGGTTCTTCTGGTCTCTGGAGTTTCAAAATAGTTGTTTCAGACAGTTCCTGCCTGTTTAATAGTTGTTTTGGTGGAAACACTGAGTCCTGGAGCTCTCTACTCCTCCATCTTCCCACAATCTTCTTCAATAGTCTCTTAGAAGTAATTTGCTACTTGCTATTTGAAAAAGTATTTGCTTTTGTTTGCCTGAAACTGACTGGTCTGTCTGTTTTTTTGACTGGGTTAACTAGGATTATTGGCATCATGTGGACAAAGTCAGAAGTTGCCAAAAAATCTAAAAGATCAGTATTAGTTTTTCTTTCTGGGTTAAAATTATAAGCTTTCATTCTCCATGAGATTTTTAAAATCTCTTCACCTAGCAGCCATCAGATAAATGGAGATATTGGTTTATATTGGACTTTTTTGGAACAGAGAGTGAGCCTTCCTCATCATCAACTCTGCCACCGCACATGGGCCAAGTCCAGACTGAAGATCTATTAGTCATGTCTGATGGGAAAGCACACACAGTATCTTTGGCCTTCTGGGCATCTGATATGCTATTTGTTTCCCTTGACAATTCCCAGTACCTACTTTCTATCCCATATTGAATGATCAAGGATCTGTGGGTTGTGGGGGGTGGGGGGGTACCAGTTATTCAAGTGATGGATTTGCATTAAACCCTAGGATCAGCAGGACCTAATGAATGAGACAGTGAAGGCACGCCCCACTTAGTGACAGAGCTCCTGGTCATCAACAAAACCATGCGCTGTTTCCCTTGCCTGAACATCAGGGCATAGGGCAAATGCCTCATAAAATCCAGGAGCTAGAGCTCTACAGTTGTGCATGTACTTAAAGGTGTTCATGATCACTTGTGATCCCCAGGTTCTCCTGGGCAGAGATTCAGAAGAGATTAAAGTCAGTGGGTTTTTCAGCAGGAGGGTAAACTATTGAAAGCTCAACTTAGAAAAAGAACCACCTCTCTTATGCTTCCCAGCACGGTTGCTGGGCATTCAGTGTTGAACTGAAAATGAATACAAATGATGCAGAAAGTATGATTGGGATCACCAGAAGCAAAGCTTCTTTTAAATACATGGAAAGGCTGGTAAGAAAGATTCCACCAGAAGGGAAACACTTCACAAATAGACCCAAATTATCTGTCCTATTGCACTGAACCCTTTTTTTATATACCTCCATATATTTACTTATTTGTGGGGAATGCTAAAACCACAGAGTTCCTGTTTGCTCTGTTTCTTAGGGATAAAGTTATTCTGTGGTCAGAGACACCTAAGACCATTAGGCACGCACACTATAGATCTGAAGAATGCCTATTTACACGAGCTTCCAGGAAAAATATTGACAAGGCAGTAAAAATACTTTCCTTGATTACTCAGCCTTGTATTTTAAACCTAAAATTACAGGAACTTTTCTCTTTTAGTCATTTATTTTTAGTTTCTCTGTTTTTCCACCTTTTTGGGTTTTTTGGCTCACCTTTTAAAACATGATCTATTTATATTGACTCTGCAAATCGAGGAATAGCAAAGCTTTTGAAGTGCTGTCACTTTTTCCTTCTGACTAATTTTCAAGCTACTTGGGGACAAGTGAATCTCAGTTTCTGGAGATAAATGGAAAAAGGAAAATTTGTAGCAGGGTTGAAAGAAACCTCAAAAAGTCCATTAGTTCTGGCTTTCAGGAAATCCAACACAATTATTCCTTATTTCCCTACCTTTTGACCAAAGGTCAGAAATAGTTACAAATCTGAGTGTGTGTGTGTTGGGGGGAGGTGGGGGTTAAGTCTGACTTCATCAATATCATGCTGCTGGATCATACTTGACTCATTCGTGATATTCCAGAAAAATGAGCTCAGAATGGATTCGGTTTTCTTTGACCACTTGTTAAAATATTCCCACTCCATAAACTCCACCCTTTACCCTATCTCATTTTTATTCATTGCACCATTTGAAACTTAGGCTATATATTCACTTGATTACTTGTTTATTATCTGTTTTTTTACCCCCATCAGATTATTAACTCTTATAAGGTAGGGGGCTCTCCTTGCATTCCAGAATGTAGAAAAGGGCTGGGCACAGAGGAGGCATTGAGTACTGCTTTTATTGTTGAATGAATAAATCAAAGTTCTTTCAGTTGACTTACATGTTTGTTTGTTTTTTTATCTAGGTATTATTTCACAATAGTCAATGCCTACTTCCCTCTAATCTCTAAGTGAAAGGGGCTCCTCTTCTCTTCCCAAATCAAGGACAGATGGGACTGGGCAGAGTTTGAGAGAATTGCACATAGAAACCATACCAATGATTCTAAGTCTTGTCTTTGAGTCGCTGCTGGAAATGGCCAGATCATTTTAAGAATTCATGAATTAATTATGCCGGTATTGTTAGCTTTTGTTGAGTCCTCTCAAGTAGCAAGCCCTGTATTTTAATGCTTCTGTTGCTTCAACCTGCCAGTTTATATTTTGTCACATCATGTTTTCCTGCTTTATATCTTGTCATAAAAATGCCTACACATTTGGCAAGTAGTCCTCCAGAATATACGGAGAGCTCTGAGTAAGATAAGAGAACAACTGGGTCACCTGGCAATGAAACACGGCCCCTCCTCGAATGTACAACTGATGCTCAGGAGAGAGAGAAAGTTAGATGCTTTAGAAGGAAAAATGTTACTACTTAGTATTGGAAACCCTAAGGAAAGGCTTGTGAAAAATGAGTCAGTACCTCATCAGCATTGGGCATTTGGGCATATTGTGGATTAGTTACTTGAAAATTTTAAGTCCCAAACCACAGAATCTTATGTTTGGAAGAGGCCCAAGAGATCAGAAAACTTTCTATCATTCAACATTTTTTTGGGCCATCTCATCTCATGGATAGTTGAAGTATGCTTGGAGAATGCAGAGCTTGGGCAACATAATTAGGAAAATAAATCTGCTGCTGAAAGAATCAAATGCAGGTATATAATTCACCCCAATGCTGGGTAGATGATTGTGGAGTCATTGTTTGGTGATATTTGTCTAGCAGCTACTCTTTACATGGTAAGTATGATGAAGAGTAGACAATAATTGATGAAGAGTTACATCTACTGAGCAATTACTATGTGACATATGCTGTTTGAAATACTCCAAAAGCCTTCTCCTTATTGACTTCTCACCACAACCATCTGACACTCATTATCTTTTCATCATCCCCATTTACAGCAGAAGAAACAAAGATTCAGGAAGGTTAGTTTTCTTTTTGGTCACACAGCCTGCTAATGAAGGAGTTGAGTTTTGAAACCAGTGTTGGTCAGAGCCTGTGTAAGGACTTTTCAAGACTGTACAATGACTGAACAGTTACTTGTATAGCCTGCAAAGTACCTTAAGAAAGTGACTCATTCTCATTCAGTCTCTAAGATTTGGCTATTTCTCTATTTCTGAATCCACAAATATTATAATTTCCACAAGAAACCTCAGAGGTCCCATTTTGGCTCAGGAGAGGGTTAATATGTTCCACCCAAGAGTCTCCCAAGATGAGGCTTCATTCATTTGCCAAAATATAGCATGTTCTATTTATTAGTCTGCTCCACATCATTAAAGGAAACTTACACAGCAATAGTTAGCTTAACCCTAGCCATTTGGTGATGCAATGATTTTGATCTCATCTCCCCCTCAAGATTTTGGTCTCGATTATTTCCCAGAACCCAAAGATCTGTAGTAGAGGCCTCTGAATAAAACAAATGAGGATGATTCAGTGGCCTGTTTCCACAAGGAATCAAATGCTCTCTTCTGAAATGTCTCCTGATAGCCATTAACCACACATTAAAAAATGACATTTCCAGAAGATGAGTAGAGTTTTTCAAGTCACCAATATTTTTGTCTGCAGATAAAAGCTGCATAAATCCTATGACTTGAGAGTTCCTGGGGGTGGGATCCCTGCTCCAATACATCTCCTTTATGTCTCTGTCTGATTCTATTTGAGCTTCATGCTTTTGTATCAATTGTTTCTGCTTTGGGAATCATAAATGCAAAAGTCTCTTAGAGAAGTAACATAGTAGGCTGCTGTCAATTGCTAAATCCTCTTGTGATTGAGTTCATGTGAGGGAATGGTCATAGGAAAAATGAGGTTTGGTCTGGAGAGTGAAGGGGGAAAGAAAAAGTACATTTAATTCAAAGCACCCAAACTGGTGGAAGAGACCTGATGGAGTCAGCCAGTGAAGGCTGGGAACAGTCAGGGCCTCAGAGGAGGGCATTGCACACTTTGAAAGAAAAAGATATTAATACCCTACCTTTGGATCCCTCCAGCTGGGCTTCTTTCCTTCCTCCTCCCAGTCCCAGCCTTCCTCAGGACTAAGCCTGGTTGAGTTGTGGCGATAAGAAGGTGGACCTGAGATTTTATTAAAATTAAAAAGAGGATAGATAAAAGGGGTGTTCTTTTATACCAGTAAATAGAAGTGCTTGCCTGGTATAGCAGATTGCAAACACTTATTTTTCTGGAATGGATCGATGACTATAATGGAATAATTAATGGAAAAAGAAAGAATTCTACCATCTTGTAAAAGATCTTTCCTTAAACTACATGAGCTTCTATTTGTCTATATTTACTTTCAAAAAAGAAAAGATTATTATCTAGCTCGGGGCATTTAAGAAATGTTCTTCTTAGAGCCAGAGTAAAGGCCAGTTAACCACCAAAGTATTCTGTTATTTCTAAAATCCAGGTAAATGGGAACTCTTCATATGATTTGATGATGGCATGGCTGACCTTGCTGAGCCTTCATTGCCAGGCACTGGGTGGATTCATGACTTACTGTGTTGGGAGTTGGTTTGCTGTGCCTAACCCACAATGTCCATGGCCCATAGTAGGTTCTCAATACTTTTCATTCAAGTGAAGAAATGAATAAATAAGTCCCTCATTTTGAAACCTACCTCTTTTTTTTTTTTTTTTGAAACCTACCTCTTTTGATCCAAGTGGGCTTGGATTTAATCAACCATTAACAGGTGGAAGAAATGAATGATGAATGGTGGAATGTGGTAGGTTATTGGGAAAGGTGTCCATCAACAATTTGTCTCATCCCTGTACACACAGGCTACTTCTCCTGTCAGGAGATGGAGATTCATTCTTCACTATTTGAATTAGGTGTGGCCTCATGGCCAACAGAAATCAGTGGAAGTGACTTTCTGGGACTCTGAGGCCAGACCTTGGGAGGACTTGCAACTTCTGTTTTCAACATTTTGGTATCCAGATGTCACCGTAAGAAGCTTGGGTTAGGCTGCTGAATGATGACAACCCATGTGTACAGAGAGAGAAGCTAGCCAGCCCCAGGCCGTCCAGCCACCCCAGCCAAGACACCCAAGGAATTATCGTGGGTGTTCCAGCCTTAGATGAGCTCCCAGCTGAATGCAACCACATGATGACCCCAGTTGACACCATGTGGAGAAGAACTGCCCAGTTAAGCCCAGCCAATCCACAAAAATCATGAGAAGTAATAAATCATTGTTGTCTTAAGCCACTATGTTTTGAGGTAGATTACTAAGTAGAAATAGATAACCAAAACACATAATAAACCAGACTTAACCAGACTCAGAAACACCCATGTTCCTAAAGGGGCAAGAGTCTTTTGCAATGTTTCTTGAAACATGCGCATTTTTTCCCTGCTGCGATTTGTGTTTCCCCCAGAGATCAGATGTCTGCAAGTGACACTAGGGTTTGTGACAACTTTAAAAGCATCTTATGTTTAGGTATCATGGCTCCTAGAGTGGGAAAGGCAGAGAGAGGACCCAAAGGAGCAGGAATAACTTATAATTGTAGAGTCTGATCACTTGTTTATCTATATGAGCATCCTGCTTTAACTAAGCTAGCCACAGACACCATTAAATAGAATAAATAATAATAGTATATTATATATATATAATACTTTATATTTAAAAAGTGCTTTGATGTCCCCTGCTTCATTTGATGTTCACCTAAACCCTCTGAGATACTATTTTTTAATAAATGCAAGTTTATTGAGATATAATTTTCAAAAAAATTAAATTCGCACATTTTAAACGAATAGGTCAGTGATACATACATACACACACTCATATAATGACCACCCCAATAGATAAATAGAGCATGTTTATCTTTCCAGAAATATACCTCATACCCCTTTGCAGTCAATACCTCCTACCTCATGACTCAGGCAACCACTGAGAGAATTTCTATCACTGTAAAGCAGTTTTGCCTTTTCTAGAACTTTGTAAAATGGAATGATACTCTATGGCCTCTTTTGTTTCCAGCTTCTTTCATTCAACAAAATGAATGTGAGATTCATCCATGCTCTTATGTCTGTCAGTGTTTCTTTTGAGGAAAGGTTGCTTTTCCCCCCATTTCTCAAACTCAGAGAGGGGATCATTTGTCTGAAGGTTTCAGGTCAAAACCTGAAACCAGGATTCCCACACAGATCGTTTATAATCTAGGCTACTTACCACGATGTTGCTCTTGGTGCTGAATTGAAATGAAGAGAAGAAAACTCACTCCTGCTTTGCTGGATATTAACAACATGACGAAGACATACTAAGCGCAAGGAAAAAGCATATTCTGATCTGAGGGTGAGTCTTTGGCTACGGTTGATTGGTCTAGGATGGGCAGCTGACATAGCCAAGACAATCAGAATCCTTCACATGGATATTTTGGACTGTGAATAAGTCAGAGCAAACCTTTTCTGTGTTAGAAGCAGTGGGTTATGAAGTAAAAGAGATGGATGCCAACACCCATAGAAAAGCAGTGATAAGAGGCACAGAAAGTCCTAGCTATGAAACTCTGATTCCATTTAATTTTGAGACCTAGAGGCCTTGTCCTTCAAAGAGAATTGGTTATTTAACTCTTTATTTGATAACTTGAGATGTCTCACTATCTACCATTAAATTCCCTTGTTAAAGTTTCTGCCACTTGCAATCAAGAATCCTGACTAAAACATAGTGCTTAAAAGGATTTAACTGGAATTAAATATTTGCATAATGTTGCCACATCTTCTAAAAAAACCCTCTGTTTTCCTAGTAACTCTAGCTAAATATACTGCATCTGTACTGTGCCAGGAAATATGACAGCACTGTATTTACCTTTTCAAATAATCTTTGTTTCCATTTGGCATATACAGAGGTTGAAATATTAACAGTTCATCCCAGGAGAAAAACCTAGTTCTGTAAGGTCTATGGATAATAAAACATATTATATAAATACTGTGCTCAAGATCAGCACATTCTATGCATTTCTTTTTTTTGTGGAGTTTTACTAGTTTTTATGGAAAATGATCTGGCCACTATAATAAATGTGAGTAAAACTGCTGGATGAAACTTACTTCAATTCTCCTCCTAGGTTATGCAGGTAGTGAATAAAGTCTTGTGTATTTTCAGATCCTATTTTCAGAAGTGGAATACTTACATGTGGGAAAGAGTGAAAGTAGTCCACCTCCCTTTAGGTAAAACAGACAGCAACAGCAAAAAGAAATCCTTCTTATCTCACGCAAATAAACTAGTCCCCAGAAATGCTATCCGTGCCCCAAGAGATCTCTGTGAGCAACAGAAATTACCCCTTGGTTGAGAATCTCTTTTGTTTGCTTTCATTATCCTTCGTTTAGATTGGCTTTTGTCCTGTTGTTATTTGTTCCCCTTTCTCTTCCTTCCCATTTCCCCAGGGATTGCTCTTGATTTTAAAGCCCAGTCCTCCCTTCCTCTCAGCCCATTTGTGAATGGGAGTGAGGGACCTTGCTATGCTGGCTGCAAGCAGAGGGAGCCCTTGGTAGGTATCAGTTTGTACTTCCATTTGTCGGAAAGCTCAAGGGTAAATGTATGAAACAGAGGACAACTGAATTATAGATTTCTACTGTGTTCAAGATGTTAGCTCTTGCACACATGTAGCAATTCTTGATTGCTAAGGAAGTCCCTGGTGTGTTTTTGGCAAGTGAAGACCTTTGCATGTGCTTGGCTCTCATCCAAGTCACATGCAAGGTCCTGGGATTGCTTAACTACTCATCTGCCTGCTTTTTCTTCCAATTCCTTGGGGG
>JAQZBX010045217.1:0-21121 GCA_029593785.1 Cabassous unicinctus
GTGTCTTCCTTCCCCTTTTTTTTGCGAAATGGTGCTTCCAATTCCAGCCACCGAGTAACTCCTGAGGTGGCTTGCACCACCAGTGAAGTATGGGCACCGGCCTCCACAGTGTGGAGTGTTCTACTCATGAATTTTCTCTGCAGATGGTCCGTCTCCTCCTTCCATTCTTTCAAGGATGTTGCAGGATGCTCTTCTGGTCTCCTGGAGAACCCAAGCAGGTGCTTTAGATAGCTCTGGGTGATTACTAACTGCCCTGTAGTACAAGCCTCTTCTTGGAGCTCCTTACTCTGTTGCCATCTTGCTGGCTTTCCTCTCTATTATTTTTTCATTCCCTCTTTCCTTCATCTCCTCTCCAATCTTTGCTCTGCCCTTCCTTCTGCTCACTTTGTCTTTACTTTTGCTCTTTTTTTCTAGGTCTTCTAGTGTGATGTTATGAGTCTGTTTTGAGATCTTTCTTCTTTCTTTACATAAAAATTCAGAGCTATAAATTTCCTTATCAGAACTGCCTTTGCTGCATCGCATATGTTTTGGTAGGTTGTGTTTTCATTTTCATTTGCCTCAAGATACTTTCTAATTTTCCTTCTGATCTCTTCTTTGACCCATAGGTTAAGAATGTGTTGTTTAATTTCCACATATTTTTAAATTTACTGATTCTCCTTCTTTTATTGATATCTAGCTTCATTACATTGTTGTCAGGAAAGATACAATGTGTGATTTCAGTATTTTTTAATTTATAGAGACTTATTTTGCATCCTAACACATGGTCTATCCTGGAGAATGATCCATGTACACTCAGGAATGTGTATCCTGTTTATGTTAGGTAAAGTTTTCCATATAAGTTTATTAAGTATAGTTAGTTTAGTTTAGCTCTTTAAATTTGTACCCAGTCAGGGATAAGACAGAGATTACTTAGAGTGCCAGGAAGTAACAAAAACAAACAAAACAAGCCAATAAAACCTTTCACAGTCTTTGCAAATTGTCTCTGTGATGGCTGGTGCTCTCATTCATAGTTTAGCCTTCCTATCAAGAGAAGATCGCCCTGAGGCAAAGTGAAGTGCTGGGTTCTGTCTCTTTTGAGTTTGTGTTTTGTTCTGGGCTTATGCTCCTTATTGCCTTAAGAATTCCTTCATTTACAGGAATTCCAATACCCCTCTACTCTCTATTATTAAACTTTCCACCCCTCTTGGGTCCTCTATTGTATTTCTTAAATCAGGTTATCCTCTGACTCAGGACACTTTGACTTAATTGTTTTTTAAACTCTTTAGCAGTCCCCAAGCTGCTTCTGCCTGCAGGGCAATTTCTGGGATGCAAAGTCAGAGATGAGTTTCCTGGTTCAGTCTTTTAGGATACTACCTGATAGATTGGCATTGACATGCAGGCACTCCACGGTGTGCATAGGCTTTATTCTAGTCCCTCCTGATCAAGGCTAGGGTCTCATAAGGGCATAGCATCTGGCTCCACACCACACCAGTGAGGGGGAGGGGGAGGGGGAGGAAGAGCAAGAGTGCCACAAACTTCTACCAATTTTAACACTCTGTTTTCTTGATTTGGCACTTGCACTGTCACTGCAGCCCTTAAACTCTTTTCTGGAGTTTTGAGGGAGATGGCTTTGCCAGTTTTTGCAAGTTGTTCAAAGATTCTATGGGAGAGTAGCACTCTGGATAATCATACCATCTTGGTCAACTGAAAGCCTCTAGATTAGGGGTTCTTAACCTTTTTCATTCCATGGACCCCTTTGACAATCAGGTGAAAACCACAGATCTCTTACTAAGTCCAAATTATACTGTGTATTATTTAATAAATATATCATACCCACACCATCATGTTCCCACAGTAATAATGTTTTATTGAATTTTTTATTCAAGCTTATGGACCACCTGAAATCTTTCCATGGACCCCCAAGGACACCTGGTTAAGAATCCCTGCTCTGGTCAATTGATTTTTGATACATCAGTCAATACCCTATCTATTTTGATGATTTTTATTATGAAATTTTTTGGTTTCTTTTGATAAGATACATCCCCCTGGAGATGGCTCCCTCACCTGTTCGCTCATTGCTTGAGCTCATTTTCTGCTCCTTGTTTTTGTTTTTGTTTTTGTTTTTTTTGTCTCATTGTCTGTTGTCTGTTTCTTTTTTCTTTAGGAGGCACCAGGAACAGAACAACAGAACACAGGACCTCCCGTGTGGGAGGTAGGTACTCAACTGCTTGAGCCACATCTGATCCCCTGATAAGATACTTTCATACATTGTATGTTCTAGCATTACATATACATTTAGAGATTTTTATTTTGATCCATATATTAATTTTAAAACAAGAATGCAAAAATATTTATACCTTCATTTATGTTATAACATAAAAGCTATTGAGCAAATCAGACAAGAAACTAAAATGTGGAACTGATTCTTTTACTATTGAAATTGGTCAAATATAATGCATCAATAATAATTGTCTAAATAGTACCTCAATTTTTTTTGTATTTTCTTGAGGCTTAACCACATTTGTATCTAACAATATTTAGAAATATATGTGTTTATATGGTGATATAAAAATAAAATTATCTAAACAATATGTAGAATTGCAATATTTTCTGAAGAGGTGTTGAAAATTGATTACCCTTTAACTTGTTATAAATTAGGAGAATATGATAAAAAACAAAGGGAGTGTAAAATGATTTTTCTAATGGCAATGACCTCTCTGTGTATTAGTTCCTGTGGGGCATATGAGGTGTAGTAAGTGGGAAGGAAGAAATGTGTTTATAACAATTTATGAGATTCATTTCTTCACACTTTTAACAGTGGGAAGAAATTACACTGGCTAAATTCCAAAAGAACTGTTCTGAGAAAAGCCACAAGGACATTTCAAGTATTTGCACCATTAATTTCAACAAATTGACTTTTTATGCTCCATACTATTGATAATGTATAACTGACTGCATTGATCCTTATATTATAATATTATTATTAGCATTAAGATATTATTGAAAATAAAAGAACCATTAAAATGGTAAAGTTATATCTGTTATTCTAATGCAACTTAGAATACTGTGAAAGCCTATCATATTAAATTGGATAATAGTGACAGACAATGGACATCCAAGACAATTGTTAAGTAACAAGATGGGATTAGCTGACATGAATATCATGTACTTTCTTGTTACTTGACAACTTCACCTAAGCATTCAAAAAAAATGTCAGGATTCCCCTTGTGTCTTAAAATTTGGAGCCACTGAAGCAGCTGAAGGTTAAGGTCTGTACTATTCTCTACTGTAAAGATAATTCAACCACAAAGACTTCTTGATGAGAACCCCATGCAGATGTTTTAACTTAGTGGATCCTGATAATATATCATGCCTACTTTTTAAAAATCACTTTTTAAATCTTGTTTTAATTAGATGCATTTATATTTAAAATTTATTTTATGTGCTTCCACATATTATGTTAACTTTTTTTTTGCACAGAAACCTCTCTGTGCTTCCCTTACATTCCTTTCCCCTCTTCTTTTAAAACTAAGGTATTGTTCATATACAGAAAAGTTCATAATCAATCTTGAAAGCACATTTCTTCAAGTTTTAGCAAATACAGTCATGTAATCAACACCGCATTCAGGATAGAGGGAAATTCCATCAACCTCAAAAATTCCCCTGCACCTATTTACAGTAAACCTCTTCCCCACCAACTCCCAACCCCTAGCAACTAGTGATTTTCTTCTCATCCTTCTAGTTTACCTTTTCCATAAAGTCATATAAACAGAATCATGTAGTATGTAGCATTTTAACTCTGGCTTTTTTTCTTTTAACAAAATGCATTTGAGATTTGTGGTAGGTCATATAATGTCTACACTCTACTCCCTGGAACCTGAGAACATGTTACTTTAAATGACAAAAGAAATTTTTGAAGAGGGAATTACAGTTGCTGACAAGTTGGCCTTAAAATATTGAGGGTATGCTAGATTTTCCTGTGTAGCCTCTAGAAAGGAAGGCAACCCTGCCAACACCTTGATTCTAGCCCAGCCCATGCCAGACTTCTGACCTGCAGAACTATAAGATTATACATTTGTTTTTTTAAACTGCTAAATTTGTGGTAATTTGTTAAAGCAGCAATAGAAAACTAATTGAATTCACTCTTGGAATTATATTTATTAGTACTGCATTCATTTTTATTGCTGAATAGTATTTCGATCACAGATATGCTACCATTAATTTATTTACCAGATTAAGAACATTGTGTTTTTTTTTCTCATTCTTGGCGATTATGAATAAAATTTTAATAAACATTCATGAACAACTTTTTGTGTGAACTTACATTTTCAATTCATCTAGTGGTATAATCGTTGGGTTGTGTGGTAAGTGCATGTTTAACTTTATAGGAAACAATAAAACTGTTTTCTAAAATGTCTGTATCATTGGCATTCCCATGAGAAATTTATGAGCATTCAGTTTTTCCATATCCTTGCCTATACTTAATATTTATGTTTTACCCTTAAAATGTATTTTCACTAGTCTAATAGATACTTAATGCTATCTCATTGCAGTTTATATTTACATTTCCCTGGTGATTAATGATGGCGAACATTTTTTGTATATGTTTATTTGCCTTTCTGATATCTTCTTTGTTGAGGTATCTATTCATACCTTTTACCCATTTTTTAAAATGGGTTGCTGGATTATTTTTTTATTATTGCGTTTTGAGTGTTCTTTTTATATTATGGATGCAACCTTTTATCAGAAATATGATTTGCAAGTAATTTTCCCTGGTCTATGGCTTGTCTTTTCACTTTACCAGTGGTTTTTGAAGAGGAAAATTTCTTAATTTTGATGAAGTCTGTGATGGTTAGGCTAATGTGTCAACTCAGCCAGTTAATTGTGCCCAATTGTTTGGCCAAGCAAGCATTGGGCTAATTGTAATACAAGGACGTTTATGGGTTTTAGATATCAGTGAGTTTACTGCATAGATGGCTGATTACATCTGTGATCAATAAGGGAGATTCAGCAATGAGTGATGTTTTATCCAATCAGTTGAATGCCTTAAAAAGGGAAATAATTTCAGCATTCAGAGAAATTTCCCAGCTTATCTTTGGACAGCCAGCATCTCCTGGAAACTCATCAAGGACCTTCATCAGACTTTAATTGGAGCCCCTTCTTTGCAGCCTGCCTGCTGAATCTGGACTTGTGTATCCCCACAGTCACATGAAAGAATTTTATAAAATCTTATACTATTTACAGATATCTCCTGTTGATTCTGTTTCTCTAAACAACCCTGATTGATACAAAGTTCAAAGTAAGTTTTATTTTATTTTGTGGGCCATGATTTTGGCATCAAATCTAAAAAAAAAAAAGAATGCCTAACCCATGATCACAAATATTTTGTCCTTTTTTCTTCAAGAAGCTTTCTAGTATTACCTTAAGGCCTGTGGTCTATTTTGAGTTATTTTTTATATATGATGCAATGTGTGGATTAAAGTTCTTTTTTATCCTATTAGAATTTCAATTGTATCAAAACAATTTATTGAAAAACCAACCCCTCTCCACTCAATTGCTTTTATATATTTATCAAAAATTAATTCCCATACATGTGTAAATCTATTTTGGACTATCTATTCTGTTTCATTGAATTCCATTTATGAAGATTTCTGGAGCTCTGTCTCTGTACAAATCTCCCCTCTCTGGTACTCTGCACTGTGATTTATAGTCACCTTGACCTCCTTTATTTATTTATTTATTTAAACAATTTATTGAAGTATATCATTCATACGTGAACATACATAAACTAAAAGTGTTCAGTAAACATCGTGATCTTACAAAACAAACATGTATAACATCATATGGGCTCACACACATCACCCCCCCACACACAAACATCCTGCATTGTTGTGAAACATTTGTTAACAAATCATGAAAGAGCATCGTCAAAGTATTACTACTGACTATAGTCCGAATCTTCCTCCCCTATACATTTTTTTAAGGATTTATTTATTCATTTATTTACTTTTACCCATTTTTACCTGCCCTCCGCCTCCCCCCCACCCCCGTTTTTGCTGTTTCAGTGTCCATTCGCTTGGCAACTCTCTGTGTCCATTTCCTGCCCTCTCTTCTCATTCTTCTCCCCCTGTCTTCACTTGGATTCGATCCTAGGAACCTCCGATGCAGGAGAGAGGTGTCCTCCTACCGTCTGTGCCACCTTAGTTCCTGGCTTTTCGGTGCGTCTCGTCTTGGCTCTCCCTTGTGTCACTCTCCTGTTATGTCATCAACTTGCTGCGTGGCTTGCGGGGCCTGGTGGTGCACCTGCGGATGGGGCCTGGCGGCTCACCCGCTTGCAGGGCCTGGCAGCGCACCCTCACGTGGGGTCTGGTGGCCCACGCACCTTCTATATTTTTCTTTTTTTAATTTTTCTTGGAAGGTCCTGGGGGTCAAACACAGGTCCCTACATATGGGAGATGGGTGCCCAACCACCCAAGCCACATCTGTCCCCCTGCTATATCTCTTAAGGTTGACGAAAGATACCCAAAGTTACAGACTTTTCCCATACAGGATGGTCATATAATAAATCAGGCTTAGATTATCACCAGCATTCCAAAAACCAGACCTAGGGAGAAAAACTAAGTCTGGGGACACATGCATGGTTTCTAATATAGCGAATGTTTACCTACCCTGATTATCACAAAATCAGGACAGCGAGAATATTCATATCCCTGACCTTCTTTTAACCACAGCTCTATCTCTTCATCTTGTACAGACCATTGCCTCTATTCCCCCGCTCTCACCAGGCACTAGGCTGGGGGTAAGCATAGGGTTCACCAACTTTGCTTTCCCTATCTCAGGAATCACTACCCTGCACTGTCTTTTAACTAATGTCAAAAAGTCATTGTTTTACCAATTTTCCAGTTATTTGGTTATTAAGGATAGATGGTAAATATACTATCTTACTCCATCTTGGTCAGTAGTATAAGTATCTTCTTATATTCTTGATATTGAATATGACCAAATAAATTGACAAGTGAGAATGATTTTCAAAAATGCACCTTCATATCCACCACATGCCAGAAACATCAATGAAATCTATAAGGTTGAGTATGTCCAGTACTACATTAAAAGAAGATGAAAAAGGCTAACTCAAAACTCTCCTGTATGAGAAAACAACATGGTTTTGCAGAAATTGAGATAAAACTAGAAGGACCCTTTTCTAATTTGGGTTCTCTCAAAACAATTCCTGACACATGAACCTAATGCTAGTGATTTATTTGAGAGCAAATCCCATACAATGGAGGGAAAGAATGGAAAGAATGAGACACAGAGGAAGAAAATCCAAAATGAAACCTTACTGAGTGACTATCAAATCATCCCTACAAAGAATTGAAAGCTGGGGCTTTAATCGACTTACTCCCTACCCCCATTTATTAAGGATTATTAAGTAGTGTTAACTCTGTGCTTTATGTGGGTTCAAGGGGGATAATTGCATTTCTATAACTGTAAAGAAAGAGCTGAAGAGAAATAGTAAAGAAATACATTGGAGGGCATTTGAGCTGGAGTGTGTGGCAAAGTGTGTATAGTTCTGTACTACAATTTACACTGAAATTACAGTGACTTGAGATGTGACATTGTACAGAAGAAGTGTTTGTCAAAAACCAAATATCATTCCTGTTGCAGAGACTCCAAGGCAGATAAAAGGACAGTGAGGGAGTATTAGTCCATTTGAAAATGCTTTGGGCACTTCAATTTAATTACAGTCATCTGAGGCTGTCCTGGGAGACCTAAATTCAAAGATGCCAAACCAACAGCAAACAAGGTCTATGGGGCATTTCTAGGTACTCTTCAATGACATGGAATGTCAGAGCACTAAAAGGACCAGACACAACTACAACTGAAATGGAACAAGGTCAAATTACAAACCAAGTTATAGAATGCTCCCCTGGTATGCAACAACTTCACCCAGCAGAGTCACAGGGAAATACAAATAACCTATAACTAAACAAAAAGCAAGTTCCCTTTCAACTTCTCTTTTGCATCTATAAAAGACAAAAAGCAGCAATGCTAGGAACAGAGACTTTTAAGAAGAAAAAGTTTCCATCCAATAATTCTATATTACTACAAGATAGTTTTAATGTGCTAGGGTGAGTACAAATGATGAGTTTGTGCTAAATTCATACTGACAAATGAACAATACAAAGCAGTATATACACAAATTCTTGTTTTAATTTAATTATAAAACTAATTTCAACATGGAAATTTAAAAGGTGTAATATAAATCAATACTATCATAAATATGGCTCTCAGCTTCCAGATTATATCAGAAAATTAAATAAGAAATAGATGTAATGAGAAATAAAATAGTCAGTTCAACGTAGGTGACAAAAATGAATAATTAAAATCTATATCACTTTAATCATGAAAATAAATATAAATAAAAGGTATGATGAAATGTATATCACACAAACTTAAAAGAATACAGGAGTGGAGAGATTAAAATACACAAGAAGAAACTAATAAGCAAAAATTATGTGAATATAATGGATTATTTTTTATTAATATGTAAGTTTCAGCATGAAAAATTAGCAGTTGTAATTCTTTAATGATCAAATACCTTAGCAAAAAGCATGTAAAGTAATAATTCTAGTAGCCACATTATGAAAGTAAAAAAGAAGCAGAAGAAATTAATTTTAATATATTGTACTTAATCAATATACACATAATATTATCATTTCAACATGTAATGATATGAAATATTTTGCAAAGTTTTTCATATTATATTTTCAAAACCTGGTATATATTTCACACTTACCACACATCTCAATTTGTATGATAGCCACATTTCAAGTGTTCAGTATACACTTGCACCCAATGGCTCCTATGTCAGACAGGGTAGATCAGGAAAGTAAGTCAGAAAGAAAATCTGCCATTTTTTTCAACATAATATTATTTTCTTTTATTATTAACTTTCTGTCAAATAATGAAATAATACTTTCTGTTTGAATTTGACATGACAATATCAGCTTTCCTGGGAAGCATTTAGGAGTTTAAACATATGAGTAAATAAGTAAAAACACTAAACAGAGCTGAAGAACTCTATTTGAAACATGTGAAACAATGAAAATAAATGTTATGATAAACAGTATTTTCATCTTTTAAAAAAACTTTCTCACCTAAATATAAGAGCCAAAACTATCAAACTCCTGGAAGAAAATGTAGGAAAGCATCTTCAGGATCTTGCAGTAGGCATTGGTTTCTGAGATTTACACCCAAAGCACAAGCAACAAAAGAGAAAATAGATAAATTGGACCTGGTCAAAATTTAAAAAATTCTGCCTCAAAGGGCTTTATCATGAAGGAAAAACCACAACCCACACAATGGGAAAAATATTTGGAAACCACAAATCTGATAAAGGTTTAATATCCAGAACATATAAAGAAAACTTAAACTTAACAAAAAAAAAAGACAAACAACACAATTTTAAAAATGAGTGAAAGATCTGAATAGATATCTCTCCAAAGAAGATGTACAAATGGCCAAAAAGTGCATGAAAAGATGCACAACATCATTAGCTATCAGGGAAAAGCAAACCAAAACTAGATCAGAAACCATTTCATAAGAACTAGAATAGCTACCATTAAAAAAACAACAACAAAAAACAAACACACAGACACAGAAAACCAGAAAATTGTATTTGTTGGAGATGGTGTGGAGAAATAGGAACATTCATTCATTGTCAGTGGCAATGTAAAATGGCACAGCTGCTGTGGATGACAGTTTATTGGTTCCTCAGAAAGTTAAGTATAGAATCACCATATGATCTGGCAATCTCACTTCTAGATACATATCCAAAAGAATTGAAAGGTGGAACTTGAACCGATGCTTGCACACCAATGTTCATGGTGGCATTTTTCACAATTGCCAAAAGATGGAAGCAACCCATGTGTCATCAACTGATGAATGGATAAACAAAATATGGTATACATATACAATGGAATATTATCCAGCCATAAAAGGAATGAAGTCTCGATACATGTAACAACATGGATGAACCCAGGTAACATCATGTTGAGTGAAATAAGCCAGACACCAAAGGACAAATTTGTATGATCTCATTGATGCGAAATGATTAGAATTAAAAAACTCATAGAATCAGAATCTAGAATATAGGCTACCAGAATACTGGGTGGTCATAGAGATTAGGAGTTTAAGGTTTAAAATGTACAAAGTTCCTGTATGCAATGATGGAAAAGTTATGATAATGGATGGTGGTAATGGTAGCACAACATTATGAATGTAATTAATAGCACTGAAATATGTATCTGAAAGTTATTAAAAGGGGAAATGTTAGGTTGCATATATGGTAATAGAATAAAATTTTTAAAAATCTGTGAAACTGAAATATACAAACAGTGCACCCTAAGTTAAACCAAAGAATATAGTTAATAGTACAATTATAATAATGTGCTTTCATCAATTGTGACAAATGTACCACACCAATGAAATGTTTTAATAATAGAGTGGTATATGGGAATCCTTTATTTTATGTATAACTGTTCTGTAAACCCACAACTTCTCTAATAAAATAACAAAAAGCTTTCTAAAATTAAGCAAAGAGGAAAATACCATTTAAAATAACTAATAGGTTGATATTTATATGTGATAGATATATTGCTGATATTTAACATGCATTATATATTTATCCCTCTCAACAACCATAAGTGATAGATATAATATTTTCAGGTTACAGGTGAGGAAACTGAGGCACACAAAAAATTCATCAAACTGCCAATTTCACAAAGTGAGCAAATGGCACTGTGGGCCCTTAACATACACTCATAACCAATCCACTAAAACCAATCCTTTTTATATAAAATAATGTTATGAAATTTAAGAAAAAATGTAGCTTGTCAAAATAAATTTGCATCCAATTCATCGTTAATAAATTCCAGTACAGAAAATTAATTTCTCTCTAGCCTTTTTGGAGGAAGTTACTGATTTTGGCTTCTTAATTTAAGAGACAAGGTTGATTTTTCAAGGTGATTTTTCACCATTAAATCCGTAATAAAATATGTTGAGATTATTTCTGTTTCAAAATAATGCCTGTACATAGCAGCAATTTTTTTATGCTATTAACCAAAATATGATATCTTAAGTCTCACCTCCTCTACTAAGTGTTGCTGATGTGATGATGTTCCCAGACTCTTTTCCTCTTTAGTAACCAAGGTGTATTTAAATCATTAACCATCTGTGGCCACAAGATGTGTATGCCAGCAAGTAGTGGGTCTAGGTCAACATGCCTCTTTATTCTTATGGAATAACCCACTTATTATAAATTTGTTCTATGTAGGAGACCTTGAAAATTCTGAAAGCAAGAAGCATAGTTTTAAAACACAGAGAGGAGATGAATATTTAAGCCCCATAGAATTTTCAAAATGGTGTAACCTCTGTTTCTACTGAATGTTTTCCACATAGATAAATAAAATTTCTGGATAGTTTAAACCAATATAACTTGTTGAAGCCTATCAAAACTTGGGTCCCCCTTTCCTCTGGTGACAATATGAGCAACAATACTTTGGCTTATTCTAAGATTGTTTGTCTATGACTAAATGGAGGATGGTGTAAAGTGTTATAATATTTGTTCAGTCAAGAGTCCCAGAAAAAAACACCTTTATCAATCATCAGGAGTTAGGAAATGATGATTAGGTCAATTTCATGATATTTTCTCCAAAAATCCCCACACTTAGCCTCTTAGCCTGTGAATTTAGGATCTCAGGTTGTTTTCATTCATGACTCAACTTTACCCTTTCTACTCCTGGTCCTGGTGCTAGCCTAGACCTTAAAATAAATTTTAAAAAAAGCTAAAATCCTGTGCAAATAACTTATTCCAGACTGTCTGCTGTCTCACCTACTTCATAAAACTTCTGCAAAAGTTGTATCCTGGGGAGAGCTCAGGTTGCCAGTTTCATCAGACAGCTGTTCTTTCGGCTAAAATTAATGTCTAAAAAAGTTAATGATTGCATGTGTTTAGATTAGGTTGATTACTTGAAATGTAACTCCTAATAAGGAAAACCTTTTTTGTTTCTCCCCAACCAGAAAATTGTTGAAGACTTACATTGTAGGTGAAGGTTGAAGGTTAAAGTTTCTTTTATTTTTAAATGAGATTTAGTGTCATAGATCGGCATAGAATCAGGGAAGCATTTCTTTACTTCAGAGCATTAGAATGATTTCTCTCTGCAATAAGGTGTCTGAATTCATTTTTGATGTTTGAATGTTGATAGCTTTCAAGCCCCACCACTCCCCCATGTCCTTCAGACCCACATCTGTGCAAGTTGATAAGAAGAAGTTGGTATGCATTCCTTTGTTCCCCAGGAAGCTCAAACTATGCAAGTCCTGGCTCCTTGTGAGGGCACCCTCATCGCTGCCCCACCCCACAATAAAACAGAGTGCAGTCACTCCTCCATGCTCTCTGAAGTCATTTCTCCCCTGCTTGAGACCCTTTCCTGCCCTCCCAGAAAGCCTCATTATGCCAATTCTAAAAATTTCATACCCTCAGGAAGCATGTGTGTTGTAATCAAGCACAACATCTGAATGAAATTTTGTGGAGGATGCCATCTCCTTTCTCCATCACACAACCCTCTCCATCTAGGAAGAAAGGCAATTTGGCAAAGGTTCTACTAGCTACTCTGTTATTTGTACTAGGTGTACCTCTAACTATATTTTTGCTTATACTATAGAAATTGGCTGTTATTAAATCTCATTCAGTTTGATAAATAATGTGATCTCCCTAAACTGCTTTTCTTTCTGTTGTCAGGAAGCACCCTAACCATTGTCATTCTTGGTCATGTTTTAATCATTGCTTAACTGTTTTGTTTTGGATTTTATGTCTCAGAAAATTCAGAGAACAGACTGTGAACATTAGTAAACAGAATGAAGGGATTATGTAGGACTTGGAGAATATGTTTTCTATGAGATATTATCCATTGTCAATCGTGTCTCTTGTTCCCATCATAGCTAAGCTCCTAAAGGAATAGCTCACACTCGCTGTCTTCACATCCTCACTTCTTAATTGCTCAATGACTTTTGCCCACACCGCTTCCTGATGTTACTCTTACCAAAGTCTCCTGCTTGTTGTTAAAGCAAAATGAATACATAAACATTTAGAATTATTGACAGAAGAGAAAAGAGAAACAATTTCAGGAAGAAAAAATCAAATACAATGGGCGGGGGAAAGGGTTTTATTTCTACTCACACTAATTTAATGCTTATGAAGCCTCAATAAATATGAATCATGATGAAAAGAAGTTGTCCATGTAAATAAGAGAAGGATAGACAACTATATATGAGTGGGGGAAACTCCCATACTGGAGACCCTTTGAAAATCCTGGCTCCTGTGACAAAAATCTTGGCTATTTTCCATATTAGAGTCCTTCTGTCATCTTTAAAAATTATGCCTAAAAACCTGTCATCGGTGTTCCCAAAACATGTTACCATAAAGTCTGAGCTGTTCTATTCCCCTAAAATAATTTATTTTGGTAATAACAAAGAAAGTGACCAAAGCATGAAATATTCTTTTATAAATCATGTATAAGTCTCTACTCTAAGAAATGAAGCATGCTTGTTGCTTCTTAATTTCTATTAGAACATAGAAGAAGCCTAAGCATCATTATCACCAAATAAGGGGTAAATAATTATATTTTCTCTCATTGGAAAAAATCAGCTTACATTAATTCAGATAGTGGATGATTTTAGGTTTCAGATACATTATGAGCAGGAAATAATTTGCACTCTTTAGCATGATCTTAGAAGAAGATTTCCTTTGATACCTATACTCAGTGCTGAACTTTTTCTGGGTTCTGTCTGTCCAGAAAACAGAGTTGGTTATGAAACACCCATTCCACACTTTGTGTTCCAGAAAATGGCTAACCGCAAAGGACCACACTGTCCTTACATATTCTGACATAAGGCCCACTTCCATCCTTCCTCTTGACCGCCATAAGACATGTGGATGGCTTCCTTGTTTTTGAGATGTTCAATAATGAAAGTCCCCCCTATTGCAGTGGCCTGAATAAAATCATCTCTTTAATTGTCTGGGGCATTATGTCTTTGACACTGTATCAAACCTGATGCCTCTATTATGAGACCTGTGATCATGTCTGAGTGAAATGAGACAATGAGAAACAAGTTCCAACTTTGGTGTAACAACCTTGTAACAAGGAAGCTGATTTTTTTTTTAATATAAAGGAGCTGCAATATTTGGGGTGTGTACTTGGGAGAATAATATAAAAGGGTTAAGGCCCAGTTAAAGAAATATCTTGTTTGCTCAGATGATACCCTTAAACAAAACTCAGCAATTCACAAACTCCCTTAAGAGAACAAGTCAACCATCCTACCAATCCATTCACCTGGGAGCCTGAGCTGCCACTTCAGATTCCTAGAGAGCTTTTAACATCACATTCATTATTAGCAAGGTCCATCCTGAAGAGAGGAATGGGGGGTAGGACAAATTTTCATATTTTTTTACTCTAGGATCTGAAATAGGAAAAAAAGGTGTTCATAGCTTAGTCCTCCTTAAAACATTCCTCCTCTAGTTTAGTTTGCAATACCTAAACATGTAGGCATCCTTCCTTTATTTTAGTGTCCAGCATGGAGGATTGTTAATTCTTTTGGACCATATGAATGTCTACATAGGATTTCAATAAGCATGATTTTCATTTTTCCAGCTAATCCAAAAACTTGTGACAAAACATTATAAATAAATAAATGGTTAGAAAACAATGGTTTTAGAGTATTCATTTTTATTTGCTTTTTAATTGTATCTGGCTGCCTTAAGAGTGAATATAATAGTCTGATGACTATTTAGCTGTTAGGTGGAAGGTCTAAATTAAGTAGAAAACACAACACAACATAAAGTAGCAAGAGAAAACATAAAAGTTAAAAAAAAAGCTCTGAAAATTGTAAGCCATCCTAATAAGAGATTATCTGATGTAATTGAATAAGTTATACTGTTGAAAAACTCTAAAAGCATGAAAATCCAAGAAAATAAAATTATTCCAAACTAAAGATTATTAGATGTCAGGAGCCTTTATATCTCTAAATAGCTAACTGAATGTTGATTATCTGTGGCATTGTCTCTTTTTATTTCTTCAAAGTAGATGGAATAATTAAATCATTTAGAACTTTTGCTCTCTACTTGATTCGCAAATTTGGAAGTCCTGAAGAAGGAAAAGATGGATAAAGATACATGTATTTGCAAATTTATACACTTTCAAAGGATATCTTTTGACTTTACTGGTAATATTTCACTTTAGAACATTGAAACAGCAAACTTCAGCTCCAATTAGAGAACAATGTGCATTGATGGAAACATCATAGCATCAGTAGGAAGCTTGAAAGTACATTGACTTGCTAATGAAGCAGTCAATCTCCAACTGCCTGGATAGATAATGCAGTATTATTTAAGAAGGAAGAAGTTCTGTTTTATCTTTCAATCTGGGTCACTAGGATTCCTGTGACTATGGAGATGTGCTCATAAAGAAATAAGGATTGAATATGTATGTGGCTAGTGTAACCAGCCTCGTTCACTGTTCACTGTCAGTCACAAATGTTTACATGATTCCTCAAATAGGACCTGTCAGCATCCAGGTAGAGAAGATGTAATACATTGTTGAGGAAACAGAGACAGCCATTTCATTAAGAATTGCTTATTCTAAGACAGAAGTTGACTCCCCAAGGATAGTGTGCCTCTTCTCTAGTCGATTGCTCCCAAACCAACATGTTACTCTTCTCTATAAGTACATCAACGTTATTTTTCAAGCCACACTACTTAGGGAGTCTCTCTATATCTAATGAAATCAAACTAAATCTCCCTGCATATAAAGGCAAGGCAGGGAAGAGCAAACCTCCATAAAAATGCAAGGAAGATAAGCAGTTGTCAAAGGAAAAATCTGCACTAGACATTGTAACACAGGCAAGGATGACTTTATTCAAAGTTATATGCAATAGAGAAGAGAGAGACTAGAAGGCCAACACAGTATCACAATAGGGGAGAGAGAGACCTCAATTCCACTGAAGCGGAGTCCAGGGACACGAGTGAACTAATGGAAGAGGGGGAGGACAAACAACAGGTTGTGTGCATTTCATGATGTTATCTGGCAGTTTACTGTGGAAGCCAGGTCATAGGTAATCTATCTGAATTCTGTAAGGGCCAGAGTGAGGATGATCAGGGATGTTGTGTTAGGAAGAAGCCTGTCTAAATTGAAGTAAAGCTAAGGAAACATTAGGTCCATCTTGGACAGTAATACAATGGGTAGGAGCTTTCTCAACCTACAGTGTTTTCCAGGATCATATTGTTACTGGATTTTATCTAGATTCTTTGACTATGCTGGAGAAATGAATTTCAAGTGCATGTGGGGTTAGTTAGGCCAATAATTTATTAAGATAGGGAGGGAGGAGAAATGGGAGAAAATAACAGATCATGGGTCCCAGAGGAAGGAAGGGGCTGAAGAGTGATAAAGAGGACTGGTTTAAAGACTACAATTTCCCATTATAGATTATAAATGCCCAGGTTTTACTTGTGTATTGATCCATGGGGGGGGGCACAGCGAGAACAGAGTGCAGAAGGAAAGAGACAGAGAGAGAGCAGAAGAGGCTTTTGCACCTGCTTTTAAACCATTAATTATCCCACCTCTTTGCTAATGGGATGGGAGGAGTTCCAACTGTTTGCTGTTTTGATTGATTACCCCACCTATCAATCCCCCTGGAGGGCCAATGATAAGGCCCCTGGAGAATATCCAGGGCTTCTCCTGGCTTCCAGAGGAAACGTTGTTCTGGATGGGAGAAATCTTGCGAGGGTCTTCCAGCAGCCATCTTGGGGGTATCGATATCCACGTGGACTTCTTGCCAGATTCCAGATCCATCTATTGATTCCCTATTTTACTACCCGGCTTCATTATGGTACCATTAAAATTCAACATTGTCAGAGTACACCATATGGATTTCAGTCATCTTGACCCATGTCATTTCTTCACAAAATTGTATCTTTACTCTTCATTTACATTTTCACCAGATGAATTAGAAATTATTCTTTTCCCCATACACAAAATCTTCCCTGCTTCTCTGAGTACTTTACCTCCCACTTTTTTGATACTCTTTTATGATGACAGAAATATTAGAAACTATATTGCCTTAACTCTGACCCGGTCTATATTTCTCAGCCAACCTCTCAAAGATATATTTGTCTCTGAGAAAAGTTACAGATTTACTGGGCCATAAGGTGCTCTTGACACCATTCTGTCTGATTTTGCTTTAAGACATCTGATTCTGTAAGCAAAACTAAGAAGATCTGGTTAATATCCTTTAGGGAGGAAAATACAAAGAGTAAACTTTGAAAATTAGATTAATAGAAAACCTGCTCAATTAGTTCTCGAATTTTCAGAGCTGCTAAAGTGAAAACATTTTAATAAGCCATTTTTTCAGCTATCATTTTCTCACCAAAGTCAGCTACTGTTGACATTGGCTTGTTGCCCTGTGGTGGAGCAAGATGGCTGCCGATCTCTGCCCAGGTTTCTCCTTCCCCTCTGGCCTCCTCTCTCACGCACAGCTGCTCTGCTTTCTTCCTTATTTCAGCTGCAGGCTGGCATAGGACTTGTCTTTTAGTGCTTCCTATATCAGGTTTGGCTGTTCCACTCTCTCTCCACGGTCCTCTCTCCCCCAGGGCTACTCAGCCATTTGTACCTTCTCCTTTCTGAAACAGGGCAGGATCAAAAATGACAGAGAAGTCTCTTCCTGTGTATCTATCTGTCCATGTGAGTTCATTTTTATCAGACCCAGTAAGGGGGTGGGAACTCAACCTGAGTTATGCCTTACTGACATAGTTGAATCATAATCTTTCTCTTTTGAGGATTAATAAAATAATTTCAGACTCCCACATTAGGTTTTCTTCTATTTTGTTCTTTAGCTTTTATTGTTGATGTTGCTGCTGTTTCAGTATAGTTTTGTTTCAGAATAGTTAGCTATAACCCAGGTATTTAGACTGCAAAAAGGCAACAAACTGCTACTGTCTGCTGAGTTTGACTGGATCTAGCATCTAAGCCATGGATTTGTCCTCCTGAGCATCTCATAAAACACGGACATCAGAAAAAAATCACTCCATGCCTGTTAATGAAGCAATTCCTCTTTATTCCTCTGTGGCAGTTTGAAATTATTTTATGAACCCCCTCCCAAAAGATAATATTTGTAAACTATTCTTTTCCTGGGTATGATACCCTTTGATTGCATTAAATTTAACTTAGGGGCCTTTGATTAGATTACTTGATAAGATTGCTATAGGGTTTTTGATTGGTCTATGTCAGCGAGGCATGACTCAAGTTAAGTTTCTGTCCCCTTGCTGGGTGTGATATAAATGGAAACAGGGAAATATTCACTCAGACAGACACAGGAAAAGAGTTCTGCCATTTTTGATCCTGTCATATGACAGAAAGGAGAGGCTCAAATAGCTGAGGTCCCAGGGAGAGATGAGCCATTTAGCCTGAGAGCTTGCAGCTGAAATCAGGAAGAAAGTAGAGCAGCCTTGCCTAAGAGAAGAGACCTGGTAAGAGCCAAGCCCTATTCTTGGTTGCCCTCAGCTGAGGTATGGGAAATGGTACAGCCTGGAAGGAAGGCAGAGACCAGGCAGAGATCACCTGCCATCTTGCTTCAACATGTGACTGCTGACTTGAGTGAGAAAGCACCTCTTGTACATTGAGTTGGACTTTTCATGGCCTTGGAACTGTAAACTTTTACCCCAAATAAATACCTGTGAGAATGGTCAATTCGGGTGATGGCCTTGGCCCCAGCCAGCTGCAGTCAGCTGACAGCTGGCGCCAGTGAGGAGGCCTCTGTTCCCACTTTATCCTTGGGCCTGTGTCCAAAAACAGTTAATAAAACTAGCTTGCAGCAAATGTTCTCTAAACAACCCAAGGGCCAAAGACATTTGGGGAATAATAACATAGTATTTTATATAACCTGATCAACATGTTATTCTTACTATATGTTATCCTCACTGTTGTATGCCAAAAAAACAAGATCATCTGTGCTAATAAAAACCAAAGGGTCAGCCAGAAGGAGGGGATTTTCTGCCACATGGCTGCAGCCCAGTATGGACCGTTACACTTCTCCTCCTCATGTGTTTTTTTTTTTTTTTTGCTTGCCCCCCTCGCAAGCCCCTGTTGTGGACACAGTTAACAATTGGCGTAGCCGGCAGGATTCGCCTTACACACCAACCGCACCTGCTCAGAAGGCGGTAGGGGGTATGGGTCCCAGGTGGACGTCCACCTATAGGTGGGCCGGGGTGGCAGAATGGCTGTCCCACTGGTGTGCCTGTTCTGCAGAGACTCCAGATAACATACCCGCGGCCTTACAGAGTGCTCTGTAGCAAGCTGAGCCCCTTTTGGGTGATATGAAACTGCATGCAGCTGCTGCCTGGGTAGGATGGCAGTTCCTGTCCTTCCTTTGGGATACACACAGGAAACACTGAAGCAAGTGTGCCAGTTGCAGGAAATGGAGCAGGTGGTGGAACAGCTACGTGGTCAAATATAGCACCTGGAGCAGCAGTGAGAGCACCAGGATGAGCTGGTAGACAGTAGTTCTGAGGATGAAGTTGACAGAAGTACATTAAAGCAAGCCCACCTGATTGTTACTCAGATGAAACATGACCAGGTCATGGGGTAGGGAGGGGTTCCCATGGGGCAGCCCCATGTAGTCCAACACACTGTATACCATCTGTAACCGTTGGCCAGTTTGATGTTATTATGAATTCCAAAAATATAATTGGATCATGCTTGTAAACTGATCTGTTAATCTGGGCATGATTAAGTTATGATTAGGGCGTTGACTGGGCCACGTCCAGTAGGGCGTTGAGACCCACCCCTTGGTGGGTGGGGAATCAAAGATAAAAGGCAAGGCAAAGAACAGAGTAGAAGCAATCTTTTGAGAAGCAGTTTTGATGTTGGAAAGAAGGCCCCAGGAGAAGAGAAGCAAGCCGTTCATCTGATCATCTACAGCTGACCTTGTGGAGGAAACAAGAGCTAAGCCCGGAGAGAAACACAGCCCTGGAAAGAGAGGAAACCCAGAAGCCTGAACCCTGGCAAACGTCGGCAGCTGTCTTGCTCTAACACGTGGCAATGGACTGTGGTGAGAGAAGAAACATAACGCTTTATGGCCTGGTATCTGTGGACTCCTACCCCAAATAAACACCCTTTATAAAGACCAACCCATTTTTGGTATTTTACATTAGCACCCCTTTGGCTGACTGATATACCATCCCTACACACAGGCAGACCTGGTTGAATTGGGATGGCAATTCCAACAGAAGCCGGGAGAACCCATAGCTGCATGGTTGCTCTGGCTGTGGGATGCTGGGGTGGATGGCATTTTGTGTTCTGGGACAGAGATTGAGAAATTGGCATCCCTAACAAGCCATCCACTGTTGAGACAGTGACAGCTGATGTCCAGCGCCATGCTCAAAGAAATCCTACCCATTCCTTAATGAAATGGTTGCAAACCGTGATCCTCACTGTGTGGCGGGATCCCTGTGAGTTACCAGTCGCGGTAAGTTAATGAGCAACCCATGCGGACTTAGTGCAAGTAGTCCATGAAATGGGCCTGCTTAATGCCTTGTTTAATCTTAGTAATCAAGGACCGGATGCGGAACAGTTTACAAGCAGAATGAGAGATCTTTTGGTGCAGCATGCCATGTCCCTATCATTTGGTTCCCTGATGGTGATTCTTACACCATATGTTGGCTGACCAGTGTATGAGGTGATAGCCATGATGGCCAGCTTAGGGGAGGTGGAAAATTTGTGTAAGTGAGCCCATCCCGTGTCTACCATTGGAAGGGATAGTTTTGCACCAAGGCAGGCAGCAAAACCAAAAAGACATGACTCTCGAAGGGGGCCAATTAAGGTGACACACATGCGGATGTGGAATCATCTGTTGGCTGCTGGAGTAAACTGGGGGAAGATAGACGGGACGCCGAATATGGTCCTATTGGATCTGTGGCACCAGTTAGAGTCAACGCAGTGAAATGTGCAGAGGAAAAACAGATAAGGGCAACTGCCCAATTGGGTGATTATTTAACAAATACCCCGGAGGGACCCCCCAAGCCAGCATTTGCCTT
>JAQZBX010045218.1:0-21119 GCA_029593785.1 Cabassous unicinctus
TTTAAAAAAAAAAAAAAAAGAAGAGGGAGAGACAGTTTGAGGTGTGAAGATGTCAATTATCATCCGTTAGCCGTCTTCTGTGGCAGGAACTTCACACACATTATCTCATTTAAGCCTCACAGTAACTGAGCCATGTGGGTATAATAAGGCCACTTCACAAAGGAGAAAAGTGAGCCTGAGAGAGGGTGAGGAAATGACCCTTCAGTGACAGCTCTGGTCTTCAAGCTCAGTTTCTGATTGCCCAATCTCTGATCTGCGTCAGGGCAGAGGCTTAGGCACATGCTAGAATATTCCCCCTTCAGCGCTGTGCAAGGACAAGGCAAAGGAAAGCTCAACCACTTAAGTGCTTGACGTGAAAACTGTGAAATGACAAGATGCAAATGCTAAATCTCAGAGGGAAAGACGTTGCTCTGGTGCCAAAGCAGCCTGATCAGCTCTAACCTCCCCTCCAGCTTCTTGTCATCAGAGGCACCCACAGTTTGAAGGACCTGGTTTCGAGGGAGGAAACGCTGGAGAGAGGACAATTACGGAAACCCCTCTTCAGTTCCCAGCACTTTGCCCCAATTAGCTTGAAGACACAAGCAGTCCTCTGTGGGCTCACGAGCTCCCTTCACCACTGTGAACTGCTTCTGCAGAACTGTAGCTTCTTCTGAATAAGGTTCTTGAGAACTGGTTCCACCAAGTGGGGAAAAGGCAGATGCAGAAATGAGAAGACTTGCCCAAGTCTCTTTACTTCTCGATCTTGGATTCTTCCCTGGCAAAAACAGGGATAACAGCTTCCACACAGAACTGGTGTGAGGCCTGAGTGAAATGATGGGTCTGGCCCAAATCCCCAGGCAAGAGGGCCTTGGCTGCAGGCCTGCAGGAAGTCTAAGTCTCGTTAGGCTCAGGGGCTTTCCAGGCTTGCCTGATGGAGGCGCTGGAGGCAGCTCCTCTAATTCTATGGGTGTTCTCTCACCCGGCCTGCATGTGACATACTGACCCTCTTTTACAGATGAGGACTAGGAAGTTTAGTGAATTAGACTGTGCCCAGCCAGGAAAAGCTCCAAATCCTGAACTCACCCATGGACAAGCCCTGGACGCAAGGGCTACCTATGCCGTCACCTTCGGCAGGCCCTGGAGCAGGCACCTGGGACCCCACTTGGGCTAATGTTGGGTACTGAGTGTCCAGCCCAGCCCATGGGCTAACATTCCACTCTACCGAGAAGGAAGGGAAGCAAGAAAGAAGAGGCTGGGCTCGTTGTGGAGAAAGTTCCACAGACTTGAAATTTTGAAACATGGCTTCAGCTTTTCGGGAGGATTCCCTTGCAGGAAGATATGAGGACGTTGCCACCAGCTGGAAGCTAGGGACCCCATACCGTTCTTCTTCTCCTGTCAGTTTTCAGGTACTCCTGTGTCCTTGGGTATACAAAGCCAAGAACCACCTCCCACCAACTTCCCAGGAACTGCTCTGTGGCCCAGGTACTCACCAGCAAACAAAGTTCAAAGAGCCATTTGAAAGGGAAAACTGGTAACATGCTTTTGAAAAGAGGTCAAAGTACGTTTGAAAACAGGGGGAGTGACTGTTTGCTCAGGAGATGGTCAAAGGGACATGAAGTTTGTTCAAAGGGGTCAAATGGTAAGGTCCTTTTTGTTAGTTGACATTTTAAATTTTAGGATGTGTGATAGGAAGATTATGGATTATGGGACATAATCCATTTCTGTATATGATGATGGATTATGCAGGGCCGAGATTCCTCCTGAGGATGTGAGAATCATTTCTGTTCACTTTCGACGGGGCCAGGTACTGGGTGGTGAGCACTCAGGGAAACGGGAGTCGTGTCAACCAGCTGTGACCTTGGTCCACCTATTTAAGCGACGCCTCAGCGTCTTTACCCTGAAGTGGGAACGCAATCCTGCCTGCTTCCCAGACAAAGTGAGATCATTTTACACCTTTCGACACTCAAGGTCTCATGATATTCCTTTTCCCCCAATCGTCTTTTCTTCGTCTTTAGGATCGTCTCACAAAAGGGGAATTTGTGTGAGCACTCAATCATCGAGTTCACAGGCAGCGTGGTCCCAGGAAAGTGATGACTCAGTTCAGTTCTCCAGGGGCTTTCCTAGTGGGAGAGGCATCCCTGATGACGCTGCCTCCTCGTTTCTGAAAAGGAAAAAGAATCACGTACCACCACCACCTCTATATTGGGCGACCAATTTGTCAGAAATAACATGACATTCCACACAAGTCAAATAATGCACGTGATCGCTCTGTGTCATTTGGATGCTTTGGCCTTTGATTTGGGCTGATGGGAGGCACAGTGCCAAAGCTCTGGGGTTTTTTCAAGAAAAAGCTCCAAATCTATCATTTCAGCCTACTTTTCCACTTTTGGCTATGGGTACAAAAACAGGCACTTGAAAACTCAGGAAGGGAGAAAATGTTCATTCCAAAGAGGAACAGGGAAGAGGGATAAGACCACCCCCCACCTCCAGAAATCCCGTGGAGAGGCCTCCTGCCTCATATTTCTGACCAGCTGCACATGTCAGCAAGGCTGCCATCCCAGAAAATCAAGCACATGAGAGAAAGCGATCACCAAATGAATAATCTACCTGCATGATAGTCTGAAGAAACAAACCAGAAGGATATTCTTCTCACTCTTTTTAGAGATGAGGAAACGGTGACACAAAGACAGGGGCACACTGCTTGAGTTGTAGAGCAGGCAGGGAATGCCCCCCAGGCCTGACCACTGAGGCTACTCCATCCTCACTGATTGGTGCAGAGAATTCACACTGGATACAAGCTGAACAAGTCCAGCGCCTCCCTGGGCGCTTTCACCCAGAGATATTGGGTAGATGACCTTTGCCCTTACATTTGCTGTGGTCCATCTAAGGCTAGGAGTGGTTAATACACTTGCCACCTGGAGAAAACCTGTCCTAGAGACACCAAGATGACACATCCTGGAGATCCCTAGATCCAGCCATGCCTGAAGCTGCTCCAGCCCTGGCCCTTGCTTTCCTCTTCTATGAGTCAATAGAGTCTCTCTCTTTTTCTTATGCTACTTTGAGATGGGTTGTCACTTGTAAATAAAAAAATATTTACTAATATAAGTGCTTATTTCCAAGGAGTGAAATGATGTACAAAGTTTTAATTTTGTATTCATCTACATATTTTGACCCTGGTTTTAAAAAAATAGTGAAAAAATGAAAGACATAAATTTAAAATCTTGACATGCTACTTTTATAAATACATTGGTAGGAGAAGTTCCTGCTCACTGGATCTGAATCGGTCAAACATAGTCAAAATGTGGGCTTTCCAAACAAGGCTCTGGAATCGGGTTTTGCTCTTTTGAATGCTGTCAAAGGAGAGATTGCCCAGGGGACCCACTCAGTCTTTCAACTCAAGAAGGGAAAATTGTTTATTGCCGTCATATTGAGGAGTTGTTTTTAAAAAAAACTTCCAGGAAACCAAAGTCAAATGTTTTCTGGAAAATCTGCTTGCTGCTCTGCACTCACTAAGATGTTTTATTAATGACGAGCTTGCTAGACACTCACTGCTTAGTGAACAGCACTGTGAGCTGGATGCTGTCAGAAGCCCGGCACTTACTACAGCCTTCCAAGGCAGATATTCTGACCGAGAATCCCAAAAAGCTAAATTGAATATTTCTGTGCCAAGATCACAGAGCTGTTAGATCAAGAGCTGGGATTAGACCTGGCCGTGTGTTCCCAGCCCTGCAGTGTTTGGCACATTGTGCAGTGCCTACAGGAGAGGAAAGTTTCCAGACCTGCACTGGCTTGTGGCACACACACAGTCACAGTTGAGTGAATGAATGGATGGATGAGTGAGTGAATGAATGAGTGGAATTATAAATATCTAGAGCATCAGAAATACGATCAATAGATCTTGTGGGACTCTGCAGATAAGACTCAGCCCTTTATAGATGATCTTTGATCAAAACAGAGATAGGCAGAATCTTTATAACCAGTGTGTCAGTTGAATTAAAGGGAAAGACTGCTCCAGTGAGAAATGGGATGGATCAGTGTGGGATGCAAAAGCACACCAAGTTCACCAAAGCGGAGGACCAGCAGTAGGACAGGCACACTATCATAGCTCCCCAGGGCAGCGGACGTCGCCAGTTCTCTGATAAGGAAGTATTGGTGGTTAAGATCAACATGATAGTGTGTGATACTTGTGCATTAATACTAGTAAGATGTACACATATTCATTTTGACTCGTAGCACCTGAATTTGGTTCTCACACAATCTTTTTGTGGTCATTATAGAACCCTGAGTCCAAGGACTTCCCTTAGGTATGAGTTAGGGAGTACAGCTGAGCCAGGTGATGGCAGTACCTGTTAGCCCAGGACAAAGGAGGGTGGTCCAAGGAAACAGCGTCCTCAATAGCGGGGCCAAATCTGGCAGATTCAGGCCTACAGGGACCCCATCTTACATATGGATGTATAGCATCTGCCATCGCCAGCCTCCAGTACGTCCCCAGTCATCTGCACCTTCGAGTGTCTGTGCCCTGGTGATGAACTATTCAATGACTAACCTGCAGAAATGACAGTAGGTGACTTCCAAGACTAGATCATAAAAGCCATGACAGCTTCTACCATGGCCTTTGCGATCACATGCTCTGGGGAAAGCCAGCCACCATGCCATGAAGACCCTCAAGCTGCCCTGTGGAGGGGCAGAGGCCCCCTGCCAGCGCCGGCACCAGCATGCCAGCCACACGAATGCATCATCACAGAAGCCATGTTGAGGCTCAGCCCTGCCAGATCTGACCCCGCGCTATCTGTTTGCTTCAAATAGACATTAACAATAAGCTCCAGCGGTTTAAAGTCCTCTACTGAGCCAAGAAACAATAATCTAGTTAAGCTCTGCGACTTCAGTAAAACAGGACTATTTCCAACCTGCAGGTGTTTGCTGAGGAATGCCCACCAGGCAGCGGTCAACAGGGGCTTTCAGAGCACTGGCTCACAGGAGGAGAGCTCTGAAAACAAGAACATTTGGTGGGAGATTCCAGAAGGCTTCTGACATGCTCATCAAATGGGCTGCTGGCTTCCTTCCACGGCTGGCCTGAATCCCAGTTGTTGGCTTCAATTAAAAGGGTCTTAATAGTCTCATTCACCCATACCGAGGAGAATCTATTGTATCTCCTGGAAGTGAGGTGCTTTCTCCTATCTCCCCGCGTTTAGGACAGCAGGGGTGTGTAATTAACCTTAGACATCCTCATTGTCTTTGTCGTGGGTGGGACCAGATTATCAAGGTGCAGAGCAGTCTCAGGGCTCACGGCCAACTTAAACATCTTAACTGGAAAGTGTTTATAGACACAGCAGAGTTCCTGGAGTACTTTAGGAGCCAGCTAGAAAAAATGTTAAAAGTTTTCTAGCTCGAGCCCTTTATTTTTCAGGTAAGAAGCATGAAATTCAGTGATGTTAAGTGATAGGTGGCTAAGATCTCTCAGGTAACCATTGAAGTAACTAGAGAACTCCAGTCTGCTTATCTAAAGGAAAGAGGAATTTGGTAAATCAATGCAGTGAACGATAATATTCCTCTCCCATAACTCTTGCCGTCCTCCAAGACAACCAGCCTTCACCTCCTTTTATGCACCCTTTAGACATATTCAAGACTGATTCAGTTTCAATAGATATGTTTATAAGCTTCTCTTTTCCATAAACCAACTAGTACATGTGGTCACCCAGGTTCCAGCCCCAATTATCTCCATTTTGTCAAAGTTGACACAGACTCAACCAGTCCTCTCTTTGCTGGTCAGTCCCTCCCGGTGCCCGCATCTACTCCATGTAGGCACTCATCTACTAAATCCTTCAAGGGATGCTTAGACACTCTCCACGGGCAGGACTTGCAGAACAGCTTGCAGTTGGCACCACAGGCTCCGGCCACACAAACACGGGCTAAACGTGGTCCACACTAGCGTCCTAACTCTGGCTCTCTGGAAGGTGTTCAGTGGTGTTCCCAGCAAGGGTGTGTCGTGGTGGTTTATAGTTTACCGAATCGGGGGAAATTCTATTTTTCGCTTGAACGATATTCAAAAAGTCATTTCTCCTGCCAAGAGGAGTTGAAAACAGCCCTTGGTTGAGTGCAGTGAGCACAGAGAAAGGAGACAGTGTCCTGGATCAGGCAGAGAGCACAGAGCCTACAGCCACCAGACAAGCTCCCTGGAGCATCAACAAAGCCGCACTCAGGCTTCGCAGCCTCGGGACAAACGCCCTCCTCAGTGACACGCTGGTGACCACGGGGCCACCCGCCACCAGCTCCTGAACAATGGCCGTAAATTGAGCCATCCTAAGTAGAACCCTTTTGCCCCTGGCCCCATATTAATGGGAGCTCTGCTATTAGTAATTCACTCCATAAAATAAAAAATACCAACATTGGTCATGAAAATACATAAAAATGCAAATCCGTGCTTTTAACTACTATTGAAATCAAACCCAACTTAAAAGCCATCTGATAAATGATTCCTTGGGAAGGCTTTTCTGCACAAGTTGGACAAACCGAGGTTTCTTTCGAAGTTTAGTGAAATTGGAATTGAAGCCACCGTCTTCATCCATCCAGCTACATCTTCCTGTAGTAAGCATATCAGTGTTCATTACTTCCAGGATTTGGGGATCTTATTAAAATTTAGGTCTGCTGTCTCAAAAATTTCCACTGCTACTCAATGCTATTAAAAATCAACCACTTCTAATAATATGTGTGGGAAGAGGGACCGTTTCCATGGCGACATCTACTGCTACTTGGCAAAGCTCTTGCTCTGCCTTGTTCCGTCAGCTAAGTTGCCCTGAGATGAGTAAGCAGTCATGTGACCTAAGAGCCCAGGGAAATTTCCCCAAATTCTCTCTGATGGCCCTGCCATGGTGTCTAAATTTCTAACACACGTGAATCTCCTCATTGAAGACATCTGTTTAAAGGTAAATGCTCTCTACAAATAGAACTCCATTAACTTTCCAGGCCAGTACAATCCCAGCACACCTCAAAACGGAATGCATGTGGTCAAATGAAAAGACCCTGCCTGGGAGATCTTAAAGTCACCTCAACTACTGGAACCTGATAAAATGGGTGCAATATAGTTGCCCTGCCTTTCCCACAAGTCATAGCAAGATTAATTGGGTTTAGCATAAATTATACCAAAGTATGAGTTCCTTATTTTCTTGACTTTTACCCAGACTGTAGGAAAGAAAAGAAGGAAAGACTAAGGATTAGGAACTGTTCCAGCTGGACCAGAGTTCCAACAGGAAAGGGAAACTGAGACAGGAGGTGAAATAGTGCTGGAGTAGGTTCAGGTGGTGATTATGTCCCCAGGGACAACCCCAAAAGCTCAGGATGCTCCCAGCAATATCTGAGCACCTCTCACTATGATGCTGTCTCCTGGACTTCTTGTGAACCTTGGCAACCCCTCTTTTCAGTTTGGACCATCTCCTGGGACATGTTCCATGAGCTTACCCTCTGCTTTGCACATTCACACGTCCTTTTCAAATCTCCCACACAGCAACGGATGTGCCTTGTGCCTCCTGCTCCAGAAACAGCTGGGGAAGGACAATTTTTGCCCTAAAACTCTGTTTTATAATTTTACAGATGTTGGTTCTATCTCCTCTCTCTAGGCGGCAGAGTCCTAACCACTGGGCCTGCCCTCACATAAGCTCCCTGATCTGTTCCACTCACAAAGACCACCATTGGTAGCCGCCAATTTCTGCAACTATGGCAGCCAAGGCCTGGGTCTGGTAGCATAATCGCTGTTGCTCTGAGGAGTTCCTAGAAGGGAAGCATCAGGCCTGGCAGCTCTGTCCTGAGAGGTGAGGGGAATGGTAACTTCTCAGAAATCAGAGACATCAACTAATAAACCAAGAAATCAATGTAATCTGAAAACTCCCAGATCCTAGACGCATAGAGCCCTAGAGTTAGAAACCATCACAGATGTCACCTAATAAAAGCTGCACTTTCAGGAGCATTTACTCAGTGACTCATTTTATTAGTCATATGTTCTCATTTAATTTAATTCCCAAAGCAACCTTGAGAGAAAGGCATTCTCCCTGATTTTGTGGAGATTTTAAGGAAACCGTCCCTTGCCATGCAGCAAGTAAGTGCCTGAGCTGGGGTCTGCACCCAGGTCAGCCTGGCTGTGAAGCCTTGTGCACTTAATTACCCACCATATCACCACATGGTCTCCCTGGTCTAATGATCAGGAAGGAGGTGGGACAGCTGCAGACGAATGTCGTTACATTTTTTTAGATATAAAATTTCGTGAGGTAGGTGAAAGAGGTTGTAGGAGCCGAGAAAACAGGGCTCAGAGCAGAGGGTGCTGCGGAGAAGTGCCTGGAGCCATTGTTGGCCTTCCTCACAGTGTCTGTGGAGCATGAACCGTATTTCCCACTTTTGTAAAATAGACATGATTAAATGCATAGAAATTCTAGATCATGACTAGTAATCACCTCTGCTTTCTGAGATAATTACAAATTTTTTATTCCTTCTTTATATTTTTCAGTATTTTCTGAATTTTTTGCAGATCATATTTTATAAACAAAAGCTAGTACCATTATTTTTAAAAGACAGAAAGAAAATATCCATTAACAATTCTTTAGTCTCAAATAAATGGCAATTTAAACAAATAACTGAAAATCAGAAAATTGTCTAAATAAAACCTGGCCGGGGAGTCAGCATCAAGCTACGCTGTCCAAAATGGTAGCCCCTTGTCACGTGTGGCTACTGAGTGCTCGAAATGTGGCCACTCTGAATTGAGATGTGCTGTAAGCGGAAAGCTCGTTGGATTGCAAAGACTTGGTACAACAAATAGGATGCAAAATCTCAATCATCTATATATTGATTACATTTGGAAATAATATTTTGACTATATTGGGTTAAGTAAAACATGTTAGTTAAAATTAATTTCACCTGTTTTCCTGTTTTTGTTTTTGTTTTTTTTTAGTGTGGCTGCTAGACAATTTTAAATTTCATACGGGGCTCACTGTTATCTCTGCTGGGAAGCCCTGGAAAGAGGCAAGAAGCCAGTGGAGATAAGTGCAGGGCCACGTCACATACTGATCTGCCCTGATGCGCCGGGAGCCAGTCTACCCTCCAGGTCTAGCCTGGGAGCTTCCTGCCCTGTGTCTCAGTCAGGTGGAGCGACCCGTCCGCGGGTTCAGAGTTACACCAGAAGTAACGCCAAACCGCCCGGGCAGTGGGAGGGGCATGCCTAGAGAGGGCAGGCGGGCTGCTCGCTGCAGCCACCCCAGCCTGCCGGTGCGCCTTCTGCACATGCTGCTCCCTCGCCCTGGGCGCCGTCCCCTTGCTCTTTGCCTAGAGAACTCCTACTTCTCGTCCCCTCCTCAGGGAAGCCTCCCTTGATCTCAATTGGCTCAAGGCCCATTTGTCTGACCTCTACATCTATTTGCATGGTAATGTAATTAATGTCTATGAGATGACTTTTTAAATGTCTGTCTCCTCGACGAGACCATAAAATCCACACCAGCTGGCCACTGATGGACCCCTGGCCTCTAACACAGTGGGTAGTACTTGGTGGGCACTCGATAAATCCTTTTTTAATGAAAGAAACATTCCTAATTCCCTTTCATGACTCCTTCCTTATGAATCATGCATTCACTAGCTCAGACCTCACATAAACCTTTAGGAATTTTACCATGTGCTGCCTCTTCATGAATTAGTACTATACGTGTCCTTAATACTAGTTAAATACCATTTCCTTTTCTCTGTCTCAGTTAAACATCACACCGTACCCTCCCTACTCTAGGATGAGAGTAAATCTGAGTTTAGTTACCTCCTGATTGCACACTTTTTTAGTGCCCCTTGTTGACTTGCCTGGGTGAAGAGCCCAGGTTTTGATAAGCAATCCTTGCCTGGAAGCCACCCCCTCTCTTGGGTTCAGAGGTGCCCCAGCTCTAACCTGATGTCCTGAAAATACAACCAGTCGAAGAGCAGGGAGTTAACAAGTTTAGTCAGGAAACCAGGCGAACAGAACAACTTTCAAAGTAAGTGAATCACCTAAATGATCTAAAGTGTGAGAGGGAATGCAGACGAGCTTGAATCTTCCAGATAATCACCTGGCAGGCTGACAAACTTCAAGAAGCTCCAATGAAGCGCTGGGTAAGTAGTAGGCAGAGAACCACAGATTTACTTCTATGTGAGTATTTTATGATTAGAGTTTTCTTGACAATGATTTCCCAAAAAAGTTACCTATACTATTTCTGTAAGATGGGGATCTCCAACATATCCATTAGAGCCCTGAAAAGAAACCCAGGGGTCGCCGGGGACTTTTCCTGGCCTTATTCGCCCACTTTCCTACCCAAGTCAAAGGCTAGCAAAGCTGGCTGCTGCCAACAACAAGCGCCATCCTGTGTTTACGTAAAGCCGAGCTTCAGTCACTTTTGGAAAATTGCAAGGATTTTTGGTTACTGCACCTAAAAAAAGGCACAAGGGGGTTCTGAGAAGCAGAACGATGGTGGCGATGCCCGCACGGTGTGGAGGGTGATCGCTGGCGCAGAAGACAGAGGCCTGGCATTAGATGCCCAGCGAGGCCGCTGACCCTGGGGCGGCCCTGGGCAGCTCTTTTGCCCCTGCTCCCTCCCAGAGTTGAGGATTTTATTAGGCAACGTAGACAAAAGGGCTTTTCCAGATGCCTGCTCAGTTGTGAGGGCTCAGTAGGTCTTTGTATTTTACCTTTTAATGGAATATATGCTGGGAGAAGGTAGTCTAAAATGCTGAGGACTCTTCATCCAGAAAAGATCAAGGCTTGGGGCCTCACTCATTGTCCTACAAGCTAGAGGAGTGTGTAGAATGGGACCTTAGAAGAACCAAGTGTGCCCTGCCCCACCTCAGACAGCTGGCATTTAATGGAGCCCACCAAACGGAACCCATGGCCAGTCAGTGAGACAGACAAGAGGCAAAGTGACAGCCCTGCTTTGAGAGGCAGGCAGCCTGGCTGGAGGCAGAGTCGCTGAGGGTTTCCCCTTCCTCTCTGCCAGCCCCAACCAACCCCAGAGGGGAGAGCACAGGGGAAAAGAAGGAGACGGTTGCCATAGCAAACCAGCCCAAATACCCAAGCACATGCGTGCACCCACAATGGTGAGTAAAAAGGAAGACCTGATGGTGAGAGTACATTTTAAAATGAACAGGACTAAGCCTTAACACTCAGAACTAGACTGTTATAATAGCCAAAGGTTATGGAAAAGTTGTGGAAAGAGAAGTTATGTTAAGGAAAATCACTGCACGGTAGATAAGGGGGCATAGAAATGACTCCGTTGGCCTTGGTTATTGAAAAATAAAAAATAAAATAGAGTCATGTTTTGCTCCAAAGAGTGGGGACTCCTCACTAAATTAGTTACACAATGACTGAAAGAAAATGTCTTTTTCCCAACAGTAAATCTATGACTACCCTGAGGTCACAGGGAACTATAGCAAGGGCACCTGCAAGGCAAGGAGGCTGGTGAGCTGACCCCGACTGCCCGTCTCCTGGACCTTCTGGCACTGGACGCCACTGCCTCCTGCTGGGAACCCTCCTCTGCCTCTGCTGGGACTCTGAAAACCGTCCCCCTTGCCTTCCAAACGCCCATCTGGGTCTCCTCCGATGCCCCCTCACCTTTAGCTGTGGGTGGGCATTCCCCCCACGAGTTTCTTCCACTTTCTGCTTTCCTATCTTTCAGAAAACATCCATAGTCCTTTGCTCCACTTACCAATCCCCCATGCAAATTTCCTCACAATATGTATAGTTTCTACTCCTTTGTATGCTTACGTTTACAGATTCCACTCGTAAAACCCAGTGCTGAAGTGGAGTGCGCTTAACCTACCAGGGACAAGCTCGTCACAGGGCCAGTTAGTTCGCTCTGTCCTGTGTTCACACCACTCAGTGACTGGCACTCGTTAGGCAAGTAGGAGAAGCAGAGGCTTAGCGTCACTTTTAGGGCCGAACGAATTATGATTGCTAGGAAAGTATCCTGCCAACATTAACGTGATACCCACTTTAACTCATTACATTTTTGTAACTATACGTTTCCGTGTACAGTGAGGAGGACAGCAGAGTGTGATGGTAAGGGTATGAGTTTTGCACACACAACCTTCCTATGTCCAAATCTGGCATTTGCTGACTGAGAATTTGGGCAAATCACTCAAATTTCTGGTCCTCGTCTTAAAATTAAATATAATACCTCAAGTCAATGGTTCAGGAGCCCCTCAGCCTTGACCTGTGTCTTCTCCGTCCAGTACAGAATCGCGGAGGCCTTCTCTACTGTTTTTGGAGGTCCTGGTAGGTGGAAGCCCCCTGGCCACAGCAGGTGACCTCAGTAAGGCGCCCTCCTGGCGGCTTTCCTTACTCTTTCTTCCAGGAAGCACCTCCCACAGAAGCCACCTGCATCCAAGACCTTGCCTGAGGTTCTGCTTTCAGGGAACAACACTAGGGAAATCTCACCTCACAGGACCGTGCTAAACATAAAATAAGCTCAGAACATGAAAAATGTCAGCCCACAGCCTGGTACAGTCTTTCAGAACTCCTGCTCCTTTTCTGTTTTTTCGGATGTCCAGACCACTCACTAGTCCCCAAATCCAACCAGCACTTTCCAGCCCCACTCGTTGCTCAGTATGTTTCTTCTGGTGGGATGCGTCGCCCTGTTCCACCGGACAAAATCTTACCATCCTCCAACGTCCTGCTCTGAACTCCTTGAGCGGGTGAAATCCTCCGGTTATACCCTCTCACAGCCCACATCTGTCTCCTTCGTCACACTTCCCACAATTTCACACCTTACCGTTAGCTGTCTGCTTCATTAGCCTTAAGCTCCCACTGGGCAGAGGACAGGTCAGTTTTTTTTGTTAGCTCAGGTAGGGAAAACCAGTATTTGTGGGATGAATGAATAAATGAAAGACAATGTTCTTTCCTCTGTGATTGCTACGACTGTCCTTGTCCTTCTTCCTACTTGCCTCCCACCTTGGACACGATGTCCCCCTCTTCCATGTTCCCCCAGCACACTGTTGCACCTTGCTCTCGGCACACTCTCCTCTGTGGTACAGTCTAGCTGCGGTTGGTTTGTGTGTTTGTCTCGTGAGAGCCACAGCACACAGCTGTGTCCGGGTGAGGAGACCCGTCAGTCCAGCCTGGGTGTTGCTAGACTCCATGTAGGTACTGCCTTCTGGCCTTCCCCCACATCCATCTCCTGCCCCAAATCAGGGCGCACTGGCTGTCCCTTGCCTTCCAAATCAATGTTTCTTTCCATTTGGGAAGGAATTTGCCTGAAGGGAAGGAAGGTCAGGCAGGGAGCCAAGGCTGGGCACGCCTGGTGAGGGTCAGAGGGGAGGGACGAGTCTACAGGCCGCCGCACCAGTCTTCTTCTGATCCAGCACGCAGAAACCTCGCCAGGTTCTTGGAGCAGGGGCCGTAACAGGTGAAAAAAGAAAGCCTAACGAGAGGGCCATACCACTGCGCAGTGGGAAACTGAGTGCATAAGGCTGGGGCATGCATTTGGGGCCAGACTTCCCTGGGGCCAGAGAAGCCCAAATAGTCGGTCTGAGCCACGAGACATGGGGAGCTCTGGGGCGCATTACCAGATCAAGGTAAAGACTTGACTGATGTTTCCTTTCCCTTTGTTCTGCCTTGAATGTACACACGATGCCTGGCACTCCAGCAGTCATCTCATGACCATGAGGAAAAGACCAAAACAACTGAAGAAGGGCCCACCCCGACACTGCTGAGCTGCTGAACCTCCATACTTCTGGCAATGTGAGAAAAGTAAATACCGATTTTTGTTTAAAGCAATCTCAATTGGTTTTTCTATTTCTTGCAGCCAAATACATCCTAACTGATGCCGATATAGAGCTGAAGAAGACTTTCAGTGACCATTTCTGTGGCCCTGTGCTTCCGTGGCACCCACAAGCTGGTGTGGCCTGGGGACACCTGTATCACCTGTGAAGATGGCTTGCCTGCTCCTGTTCCAGGAGCTCCTTGAGAGCGAGGCTGCGTAATTCATCCGTGTGTCTCCTGCCACACCTTCACCCAGCACCGCATCTCACTCATGGTACTTGTTTAATAAATATGTTATGGAAAGAATCTGCCTTTAAGCAGGAAGAAGTAGAGAATCTGCTTTGGGCTATTGGGGAAAATGGAGATTTATGGAATATTGGTGTTGGTGTTGTCCGTTGGCCTGGGGACGCCAAGATGTTCAGGAAATGACCTCCCTGACACTCACCCCACCTCCCCTCCAAGGGCAAAGCTCTTCGGGAACTGTGGGATAGAGAACAGGAAACTCAAGGCAACTCCTTCCCGAGACTTCCTTTGAAAGATTGTGGTTTCAAGTGTGCTACAGGACATTTTTATTTAAAGAGTTAAATGAAGAAGAGGAAACAAATTCTAAGACAAAAAGCACTAGCCAGCTCAGGAGGTCGTTTATCAGGATCTCTTATCTCTTGGAGGTTTCTAAAACCCACCTGGGGTTTTGACTTTGAAGATAAGCTGAATTTCCTCAGGATGACCACCGCTGACTGAAAGCTGGCTCAAAATGACATGGCCAGTTGAAGCATTTACTGAGGAAAGTGTACTCAGAACTTGACAATTTCCAAAGATTTTCTTCAAAAATATTTTTATTAGACTCTGAAATAATTTAATCACCGCCTTGTAGTTAGTCAGAGCTCAGCAAGTGCTCTGTGCTCAACAGTGATAGACTTTCAGGCTTTTAAACAGGAAACTCTAAACCCGGAGAACAGAAAACCTTTAGAACCGTGCCAGGGACTCGTAAACTGGAGGCACAACAGACACAGTCTGGGAGCCCAAGTTCTTAAAGAGACAGGAGACTCTTATCTCGGGGTGTAGGAGGGAGGGGTTCCTGGAATAGGACTCAATCTTATTTTGATTGTAGAATAAAACCCCCGTTTAGCCCTGGAAACAGCCCACCTACAATGAAAACCAAGTGGCCAGCATCATTCATTCATTCATTCATTTGCTATGTCTTTGACATTGGAACCTCTATAGCCTTCTGCTTTCCAAACAGCATTTGTAAGGAGGGATTTGTTTGAGGGGTTTGGAGAGACATGTAGATAGTTGAATGGGCCATTAGATAAACAGCCTGGGACATGGACCGTCCAGGAATAGGCGGTGAGTTTCCTGGATGGACATCGGGGAAGGGAAGGGACTTCTCCTTCTTTGTCTATGTAAGCCCAGAACCTGACACTGCCCTTTGCGCATACACTAACCAAGTATCAACTGAACACCTAATGTATGCCAGGCATTGTGCTGGTCACCAAGGACAAAGCCGACGGGGTATTAGGTAAAGCCCCTACCCTCAAGGAGCTTACCAGGCACTGAAAAAGACAGACCAGGCCACAGGCCACCACAGTGTCCTTAGAGGTAGGAGGGGTTAAGAACGTGGCATCTGCAGCTGCATAAGAGTTCGAATCCTGCGTCCACTTCTTACTAGCTTTGCAAATGGGGCAAATCACTCAAACCTTCCAACCTCGGCTCCTCATAGGTAAATTTGGGGTCTTATTAGTGGCTGCCTCTAGGTTTTGGGAAAATCAATGAGGTAATGTCTGAAAAATTACAGCTGGAGTGTCAGATCAATAAGTGGTAATGATTCTACCTTTGATGGTTGTCTGGTGCTTGGGAGCAAGTGCAAATGGCATTTCCCACAGGCTTGGGAATGAGGAAAGTTTTCCCAGGAAAGACATGAACAGTAAGGAGGAGTCGGCCAGTTGAATCAGGTGGGAAAGGAAACAGCACACGCCAAGGTCCTGAGACCAGGGAGAATGGAGACGAGGAGAAATGCAAGTGGTTCGGTGAGGCCCGTCCTGAGTGGGACGGATTGGAGGAGATAAAGCCAGAGAGCTAAGCGTTCATCCTTCATTCGGTAAACATTTGCTGACATCCACTATGTGCCCAGCACTCTTCCGGAAGCTGGAAACATCTAGGTGAATGAAACAGATACAAACTGCTGCCCTCACGGAGCTTACGTTCTAGCAAAAGACAGAATGAGAAGATAAGAGGTAAGCGAGCAGTCTGGAAGGCCCGTGGGCCTTAATTAAGGAGTGGACCCTAGCAGGCAGGCACTAGGCAGCCATCGAGGATTCTGGAAAGAGGACTGACACCGTTAGGTTGAGCTTTAGAATGACTCCCCGGGCTCCCCTAGAGGCCGACTCCTAGGTGGCGAGGTCAGCCTCCGAGGATCTGGTGTGCTCCGCTGGTCACTTTCATCCTTGGCCGAGGGCTGCCTCCGTCATCAGGAGCCCGTGGTCCTGGCAACTTCTTTCAGATGGGAGCCTGGGGCCCACGCGCGTTTGTTCTCTCTTCACACGCTTTCCCCTCCGTCAAGCCACCCTCATGGGGCATTTCAGCGCCCATTCACAGTTCCCGGCTTTCTTCCTTGGAGCCTTTGCCAGGCCCACCACTCGCTTATTGCTCTATGACACTTCATAGGATGCTTCGGAGAGACGAAGACCAGTTAGACCCTGGCCAGCCAAGCAGGGGAGGAAAGAGAAAATGTGATTAACATCACAGAAAGTACAAAGCACTAAGTGCTGCAGTAAAGGCCCAGATAGGGTGCTTGGGAATTCAGAACTGGGAAAAATTATTCTAGTGGCAGGAAAAGGCTTTGTAGTGGAGGAGCAATTAAAAGGCCCCAGAGTGGGAACAGGGTTTGGAGAAGAGGAAAAAGAACGCGCAAAGGCCAGTTGCAGGAAAGCATGAGTAAACAGGCAAGCTGTTCCTCTTGCCTCTTTATTTTTTGTTCTATTTTTCGTTTTGAGGATTGCTTTTTTAAATTTTTTATTGTGGCAACATATACAGAAGATAAATTTTGCATTTTCGCCACTTTCAAGGATACAATTCAGTGATATTGACAACATTCATAATGCCATGCTACCATCACCTCATCTAGCACCAGTTTTCCATCCCCCCAGAAAGAAACCCCTCCCCCCACCCCTGGTAAACTATAATCTACTTTCTGCTGCTATGAATTTGTATATTTGAGTTATTTCACATAAGTGAAGTCACACACTATCTACCCTCTTGCTTATTTCACTCAGCACGAGGTATCCCAGGTTCATGCGTGCCGGAGCGTGTATTTGACCTTCACGTCTATGTACGGTCTTTCTCTTTTCGGAAGGCTTTTGAACGGCTGCTGGACTTTCGTGTTCTGGTGTAAATATCCTGCTGCGGCTGAAGCGTGAAGTCATGCCACACAGGAAACGAGGCTTGGACAGCGGCATGGAAAGGCTCTGCTTATTCTCTGCCCCGTGGACTCTTCCCCTGCATGGGGGGCACTGCAGCTCATGGATTTTTTGTTTCGTTTTTAGCAGACAGTTTTATGTTGTGGCAGGACTGTTTGGAGCAGGATAGGGTCTGAGGAGGAAGGCAGGCCATGGGGTGACCAAAACAAAGGCCTCGGGAACAGGCTGCTGCAGCGTGACCCTGAGTTGCAAAGCTGCAGGTGGACCTGGGGCTGTTCCAGGCAAAGCTGAGAGGATTAGACCTTAGTAACGCTGGCGGGAAAACATGCGCTGCTTTTAGGCTGCGAGGACCCTGAATTCTGCCCTCCACCGGCCGCTGGGAGAGTCTACGCTGCCAGTTCCAGGCCTGAGTTGGCAGAGCCATGCTACCCGCCCCAGATTCCTTCTCCGTTTGGGCCAAGGAGAGACCCGTGGAGGGATATGGCTTCAGATGGTCAAAGGATTACTGGGTGGGTTTCAAGGGGATACAGTTATTATTAGATGTGGCTGCTAGAATTGTTCTTGAAGGAACATAGCTGAAAATTGTATGAAATTAGGACAATAATAAAGGAAGGTACAGAAAAGATGAGAACATTAAAGGGGAGCCGCCCAAATGATGGGTTCCACGCTGGGTTGAGAGCATGCTGTTCGGTTATCTAACTTGAGAGAGAGGGACAGGCTGCTTTGCGCAGCCTCAAAACTTACTGACTTCATCGCTTCCATATTGAAGCCCCAAATGGGACAAAAATCTAGAGCACTGTGCTAGGAAAAGTAAATGCCTGGTTCCGAAAACAAAGGAACGTTCAAGGACGGCAGTCTCTGTGACGCAGAGAGCCCCAGCCCCGCTGGGACCTGGGAAAAGAACAAGGTTGAACCAGGGGTGCTCAGCCCCAGCTGCCCTTTAGAACCACCTGCGGAGCTTTGCAAACTCCCATAGCCCAGGCCACTGGGGACAGAATCCCTGGGGTGGCTAGGATATAGGCGTTATTTCATTCTCCCCACTGTCACTGACTCCTGCTGGAATAATTTGCCGGGAGCTGACACTCCCAAATCCTGGGTGCCAGGCAAACCATGGCGACTGGGCCGGCGGTGCTCAACCTTGAGAGTGCACCAGAATCACCCACAGGGCTCGTGAGACTACAGATCCTGGGCCTGCCCTGAGTTTCCAAACAGCAGGTCTGTCTTTTCTAAGGAGTCCCCAGGTGAGGTCAGTGCTGCTCGTCGGGGACCGCAGGCTGAGAACCAACGGCCGTGGCCGGCATCCAGCTCAGAGCCCCCTGCGACTCTGCCATGGTCACGGCCAGGCCTGAATCCTGGGTCCTGGGAACCACAGTTGCTTGGGAAATGTGCTCTAGAGGCCAGGAAATGGCGCCAGGGCTGGGATGCGCTTGTGTAAACACTGTGGCTCTCTAGAAGGGGACACAGGAGAGGCCAGTTCAAAGCCCAAGGCCTAAGATGCTGTGCCTTCCCTGCAGGCAGCCAGGCCTACATGGCAGAACTCTCAGGCCAGGACCGAGTACAAGGAACTGCAGAGGCGAAATGCAGGCTTTAATATCAAAAGTTTTGAGGTTGGTTTCCTTATACTTTCATTTACAAAGACAGAATAATTTAATCTTTGCTCTTTAATTTCTCCCTAGGAACTTGGTAATGGGAAAGGGTTTAGAATATTATTTTAGCCCTTTCAGATACACAAGTATAAGGCTACATTCGCGTGCGACACTATCCTTTGGCTGCTAATCTGTGTTTCGGTCTGCAGCGCTTCATTGGGCTTCACTGGGCTTAATAAAGGAAACTTGGGCTTCTCCTTGTCAAAAATATGGTGACAATTGAGGCCTTCTATATTCTGTTGGGTTTTTTACTTTTGGCCATTTCATTTCCTTACAGAACTGCTAATGAGCTATTTCAAACAAGGTTGGACATAAATTGGGGACGGGAAATGGAACAGGGTGACTTTCCAGCCCTGGCCCCAGCATGGTTGCAGAGCTGATATAATTCACGTGTCCTTAGCTATCTCTGAGCCTTCCGGCTGCTGAGTTTATCTCATGTGCCAGTGGGCTTGGGAAGGTCCAGGAGAGGGTCCCTGTCTGTACTGAGAATGCAGCCTCATCTCCTTCCAGGGGCTTGGTGGGGGGGCCCACGGGACGAGAGAACAGAAGCGTGGGACGCGCTCTAGGGGAGAGGGCCCTTGCTCCCCACTCTGCTGCTTCCCAAACCCTCTGTCCTTCCTGCCTTGTCTTCTGGTGAGTTTGGGGAGGACCTGGACACAAGCAGCTCAGCGCTGCTTTCCTCCTCCAGCAGCCAGGCTGCCCAGAGAAGCCAACAAGTATTTGCTCTTCTTGCTGTAAACTCGGCAGGGCCAGCCACCCCCACCCCCTTCAGGCCGGCTCTTCCCCAGCCCTGTCAAGTGCTGGGATTCAGTATTACAAAACCCATCCTTGTGGCACGTCTAAGCCAGTTTTTATGATGCAATATTTAAATGAAGTGAACCGCAGTCTCCCCACCTCTAGATGGGGCCTACAATACTTGCCTCAGGTTTTCTGAGGATTAAATGAGGTAATGTATGTAAAATCTGGCACATCATAGACACCTCAGTCTTGGTTTGCACTTCCTTCTTCATTCTTGCTCTTTTCTCCCACGTTTTCCCTTTAAAGCCACCTTCGACCTTCCCAAAGGCTTTTCCCCCTAGACCTTGGGACTGGCTGAGTAACTCTCAGAGGCCTTGGGACCACCGGCCAGGGCCATTTCCAAAGACCCAGCAGGCAGCACCTCGGGAGTTTCCTTGCAGGAGGTTGGGTTGGGCCTGCTTTGTCTGGATAAGAATGAGGAAGTGGTTTCTGCAAGCTGCTGGGGAGGAGGCGGGCAGGCTCGCCGCTGAGCCCGTGGGAGAGAGGCTGCCCATGCCCCCGCAGCCGGGCTTTGGTGTCTGGCTGACCACACCAGCCACGGAAGGGGGAGCTGCCACAGTAGCACGGGGAGGCTCCAGGCACTGCAGGCAGGAAGCACGCAGCCCACTGCCCCAGGGACGGTGCTCCCTGTGGGGTGTCACGGGTGGCAGATGCCAATGGGTGGGAAAACAACAGCAAAATCACGCTCGTTTATGTGTCCAAGCCAGCAACTGCCAGTGGGCTATGGAAAGAACCAGTGAGGGGCAGGGCAGGGTGGCAGCAGCAGGGTACCTTGAGCCAGTCCTGCTGATGGGAGCCCATTAGTCCACACAGGCATGAAGGAAACCAAGTCTTGCAGGCTGGCTTGTGTCACCCAGAGAGGCACATTCAAGTCCTAACTCTCAGTCCTGGGAATGTGAGTTTATTTGGAAATAGGGTCTTTGGAGATGTGATTAGTTATGACAAGGTCAAGCTGGTTAGGGTGGGCTCTGCTCCAACATGGCTGGTGTCCTTAGAAGGAGGGAGATGGACACAGGCAGGCCCAGGGGAGAAACCCATGTGATGAACGAAGCTCAAGGATTGCTAGCAAGCCCCAGAGTCTGGGTAAAGGTGAGGATGGGTTCTGCTGTGAAGATTTCAGACTTCTGGCTCCAGAATCAGGAGGGAACGCACGTCTGCTGCTTCAAGCCATCAGGTCGTGGTACTTGGCTATGGCCATCCTAGGCAGCCAAGACACCAAGTAAGATACACAGTGTATCCAGCCAGCCAGCAGACACTTCTTCAGTGCCTAACAGGTGATGGGGCGCCATGCAGGTAATGGGGCGCCATGCCAGGTGATGAGGCGCCATGCAGGTGGTGGGGCGCCATGCAGATGATGGGGCGCCATGCCAGGTGATGAGGCGCCATGCAGGTGATGGGGCGCCATGCAGATGATGGGGCACCATACCAGGTGATGGGGCGCCATGCCAGGTGATGGGACGCCATGCAGGTGATGGAGTGCCATGCCAGGTGATGGGACGCCATGCAGGTGATGGAGTGCCATGCCAGGTG